>VXBB01024401.1:53165-118705 GCA_013399915.1 Illadopsis cleaveri
CACGCAAACCACCTTTTTTTTTTTTTTTTTTTTTAATAGTGTGTGTGTAAATAGTACACAGATGTTGCCTTCTTTACTAAAAATAAAATGCACTAGGGCAATGGTTTCTGAACTGAACCGTGCTAAGTGATCTTACAGGTGCTTCCCTTAGTAGCTGACACATTTCTAAAACTGATAGCATGCAACATGAATCTTGGTTTGACCAATATTTCTGAAATTAAATGTCATCAGCTTGCGGAACAAAAGAAGCAGACTCCACCCGTGTGCCCTCTGCCTTCAGTGCCAAAAAGAAGAGATATGGCTGTAAGCAGCCTCACTACACCAAAGGCTCTCTGTGTTCTGCCTTCAGGACATCTTTGTCCAGACTTCACCACTAGTCTCAGTGGGATGTAGATCAGGTGCAATCAGTCTGCAAAGCTTTGATCCATGAGCATAATCCAAGGTGACTGCTGTTCTCCCCAGGACTTGTGCAGCCTTACAGGCTGTGGACAGTTTTTTGTCCTTTGTCAGCCCTTACATGGTTTCACTCAGCTGCCAGAGTGACTCTGATGCACTGAATGAAGGATACGCTGGAAAACGATTTTCTGGATACAAAGAGGTGAGGAAAACATGTCATGCAGGATAATTAAACTTTGAAAGTGTTAGAAATTTGGGACTATATCTGTTACATGGAACTGTCAGCAAATACACTTTGCAAGGTTTCCACATTTCTATGCTGCATTCCCTGCACCATGCAGTAGATGGCAGAAGCCAATAAAAAAATTTCAATGCAATTTTTGTAGAAGTAACTAAGTTGATCAGACTTATCTTTGTTAGATTCTCATGTTTAATTTAAAAGAATTTAAGAGAAGCCTTTTTACTTTTATGGACATTATAAATACACATAATATTTCTCCTGTTGTAAGGTTTATTTCTTTATAATGTAACTTGTATTATTAAGTGATCAGTCTTTCAAAATTGTGTTGATATTTCAGGTTTTTTTAATGAGCTCTGAGATTTACTAGACAACTTTCATAAGTTTCTTAACTTAAATTACACTTTGGGTTCTGGTTCTGTGACATGTGAAATATTTACTTCCATGTTATTTGCATTTGAATACATCAGTCATACTACAAACAACAGAAGAGGAACATGCTTTAGCTTTAGGCATTAAAAAAAAAAAGGAGATAAACCCCATATCAGAATTAATCAAAACAGGCATAGGTTCAAATATTCAGTTGCAAGGATGACCCCTCCTCCCTAAATTACTCCTCCCAAGTTTAATAAAAAAGAAAATATTTTACTTTGACTATCAATCAAGATTCCGTATGAAATATTTAATAACTTTTTTTTTAAAGTGCTGAGCTAAATTATAACTATGAGGCACATAACATTCTGTTGCCAGAATTAGTTGCTCACTACATCTTACAATCCAAAGGGACCTAGCAGACAAACATAAGCAAGCATTATGAGAATTTCTTCTTTGAATTCAGCATGGTCCAGTCCATCTCTGCTTCCTGAGAGGAGACAAGTGTCTGTTTGATAGTGTGTGCTCTTTGTCTAACCAGCTGAACATCTCAGCTTGTCCTTGCAGAAGTCAGGGGCTTTAAGACTGAATTTCCACGGGAGAAGAGAGATGGGCTGCAGCCATGCCTCATCTCCTGTAGGAGCGTGTCTCAGCACTTACAACCCCTGTGTGTAACTATTGCCTGTCCTGTGTTGCTGGAGGAAATAAAGGATATGGCTTTAAGATATCAGAGAACAGACAGTTAATTGTGCAGTGGTGGAACCAGGCAAGTATTGTTACTTTAACTGAATCTGGAAGTCCTGTAGCTCCACTATTTCCTGCTATCACTGTCTGGATTATCAATTATGAATTATCTCAGGTATGACTTCTAAACATCTGGCTAAAAGGAAGAGCTACCACCACAACTTTTTTTCTGTGATTAAAAAGTGTTCCCATCAAAGTGGATCACTTGGGGATAGACTGTTACTGTAAATTTGTCAATGCAAGTTTAACTGATAAATTTGGTTTAATGTGAATGAGACACACAAAACAAATTTGACGTCTATTAAATGTACTTGCAACCCTTGTAGATAAGTAAACCCTATCAGCCCTCCTGAGCTTCAGTTGTCAGAGCCCTGGGCAGTTTCTCCCTGCTGTGAGGGCTTTGGCTGCCTGTGCCATGGTCAGCACTGATTCCTGCACCTGTAACCAGGAGTGAGGCTGCTGTGCAAGGAGCTCTGTGAGACTGGGGGCTTTGGGGAGCCTCCCTGGAGGCATCCTCTTAGGCTTAAGCCCTTTCACAGTCCTGCCTGAGCTATGTTGCTGTTCTGTAGTCTGGCCATGTTCCTTCCTGAGCCAGATCCCCTGATCTCAGTATCTGGGTTGCCTTTGATCTGCTACATCCCTGAAGACTTGTCTGGCAAGCACTGGATTGTCCTCTGACCCTGTGTAGTGTCACTAGACCTGCTCAGGTAGGGTGGGACTTCACCCTTGTTGGTGAGGGCATTGCCCTGCTGTGACCCTTGGCTCCCAGCTCACCTTGCCTTGCAGAGCAGCTCTCCTCTGCTCCCTCACACCTGGTCACTGGAGCCACTTCTTAACTAAGGATCTTTTCTAGTGGGCCAGTGAAATGCAAATATGATCCCAGACCCTTAGAGAAAGTTTAGTTAGTTATGTCTAATAGCTGGCATATTTTCAACAGTGCAGCAGAGCAAACTGGTGTTAGGAAAACACTTGAGAAGCTAACAGTGCTCATCTTAGGCTGAGTCTGCTAAATCCCCATGATAAACTGAAAAACTCTGGACTGTATTGTTTTCCAACCAGAATCCCAGTACTATTTTGGTTATTTTTCAGCTGCTGAAGGCAGAAGTAATTCATTAACACTCTCTTTGGCATATGAAGGTACCTGTTTTCATTCATATCCTATAAAGAAGTAATATATTTCATCAAGGCAAAGGGCAAAAATATATGAATATATGAAGCCATGATTACTCTTCTTCTAACCTTACTGGGTGTGGAAAGAGCCTTTTATTTAAATCCCATATGATAAATTTATTACTTCTGCCATGTATTATTTGCAGAATCACCTTTAGCAAGAGAATATAGGCAAATTTGGAAGAGGAGAGAGTGATTTGAGGAAGAGTTGATAACAACATGATACAGTGGAGTAGAACTGAAGGCAGACCTCAAAAGGCTGTAGTACATAGTGATGGTATTTCTTCTGGGACACGTAATCAGTGACAGTCATGTTTACTGTTCCATTAAACTTCAGTTAATTTTTGAATGACTTGTCAGCTCAGGAGGCTGCTGGCCACTGCCTGGTACACTGAGTTGTACAAGCAGGCACTGGTTAGAAGGGACTTCTCTCAGCTCTTCAGCTCCTCTGTTCTAATGAAGCTGTACTTGTCTCTGGCTATAGTACTTTCAAACTCTAGAGCTTATCCCTCAAAGTCAAGCAAATATTTACCTATTCCCTTGTGGTGTCTTCACACATGGGATCCATCTCCATAAAAACCTCACTATTGCTGACATTGGATCTACTGCAAGAGTAACCGTGTAACTGAGGCCATTATGATGGGAGCACTGTGAAGTCTCAGAACTCCAACTAGACTGTTCACCTGCAGACAGCTAAAGTCCAAGCACATATCAGACTTGTTAGATAAGTCTTCAGACTGTGAATCCAATGCCATTTTGGCTTGGGGGCCACTGCCTTGATTCTTATTTTTCAAGATTAAGATAGTTTGGATTGAGAGCTCTTTGATGTGTTTCCCAGGGGTTGTATTGGGACCAGCACTGTTGAACACCTTTGTCCCTGACATGGACAGTGGCACTGAGCACATCCTCAGCAAGGCTGCTCACAGAATCAGGCTGTGTGCTGTGATTGACACTCTGGAGGGAAGGGATGACTTTCAGAGGAATCCTTGCAGGCTTGAGAGATGGGTCTGTGTGAACCTCATGAAGTTCAACAGGTGAAGTGCAAGGTCCTGCACATGCGTTGGGGCAATCCCAATTACAAACACAGGTTTGTCCAAAGGGAAAGAATGGATTGAGATCAATCCTGAGGAGAAGAACGAGGCAGGTTGGTGGATGAGAAGCTCCCCATGAGCCAGCAATGAGCACTTGCAGTCCAGAAAGCCAGCCATGTCCTGGGCTGCATCATAAGTAGCGTGGCCAACAGGGTAATGAAGAGAATTCTCTCCTTCGTCTCTGCTCTCATGAGATGCCACCTGAGTACTATGCCCAGCTCTGTGGTCCCCAGCATAAAAAGGATATGGACCTGTTGGGATGGGTTCAAAGGGGGAGTCCCAAAAATGAACAGAGAGCTGAAGCATCTCTGCTATGAAGACCAACTGAGAGAGTTGGGATTTTCATCCTGAAGAAGAGAAGACTTCAGGAAAGCCATACAGAAGCTTTTCAGTACCTAAAGTGGGCCTATAAGGATAGGGAGGGATTGCTTATTGGGGAGCCTAGGGATAGCATAAAAGATAATGGTATTAAACTGAAAGGGAGTAGGTTTAGGTTAGATATTAGAGAGAAATTCTTTACTGTGAGGGTGGTGAGACACTGAAAAAAGTGGGAACTAAGGGATCTTTAAGGTCCCTTCCAACCCAAACCATTCTGTGATTCCATGAGGAACGCTGGAAGTGAAGTGAACATCTCATGCCAACCATTGTGTATAACTGTTGTTTGTAAACCCTTCAGCATGTACCAGGATGAATGTGATCCAAAGGGTTATTTCCTCTCACAGGCAGAAGCCAGCCCACTTTGGCCTGGCCAGATGCTAACTGTTTGCAGGCTTAGTGCCAGTTGTCTGATGTCTTCTAATAATTACAGACTGGGTACCGTTATCTCAGTTTTACTATTTTATATATAGCAACTATATCAAGCTAATAGATATTTCAAAGCCTTTTGTTTCCTGAAATAAACCAAGCACTCTTGTGTTGTGATTGAATGTAAGGCAAATACAGTGTTCCACAAACAGGCCTTTTTATGCTACAGATCCTCCCCCAAATCCATATATACATATTTAATTTCCTTCCTTTGACACTGTGGAATACTCTCTACTCTACACTTTCTTGTTCCACTGCTTTCTCAGAACTACATTTTGCCTAGATATAAAATATATTTTTAAAAAGCTTTTCAAAGCTCTTAGCATCCCAAAGCCCTAGTGGAAGTGATGGAAACTGTTTTTAATGAGTCCTGAAGGCAGCCTAGAAGCTGCACTGACTGAAACACCACATTTTTAACAGAACTTACTTCCTTAGTACAGCTGTGATCTCTCTCTCCATCCTAAACCTTCCTCACCTATACTCAGGTACTCTGTCTCTCTCTCCACCTTAATCTACCTTCATAGCTCCATCACTTTCAGTTGCAAAACAGTAGTTACTAATTTAGCCTGATAGCTACAATTTTGTATTGAACAGCCTGTTATAACAGTTTTACATCAGACTGACAGCATTTCTAGCCTTACATCATGAGATCTACTGGAAAATCCTAAAATCTTAGGAAGATATTATTTTGGGGCTTTGTGAGTCATTAAGTATGGCTCAGGTCCTGTGAGCATTGAGAAAAAAAAAAGAAAGCAGGGTCATATGCAATGTGTTGGTATCACTGATTATACACAACTTTGTAGAAGCAAAACTGAAACACACTACATTATTTTCAGACAAAAGTATTCGGTTTAAATTAATTTCTTTAATCTCTTTCTACGAAACCGAAAGTCTAGAGGATAAATTTTACCTTATGCTTCCATCAGGTGACTGCTATTCACACAGAAAGAGAATGAATAGAAGACTATCTTGACTTCAGACGTTTTTGTATTTCTAAACTGTCATTAAAATGTTACAATCCCACTGCAGTCCTGTTCACTTCAGGATTTTCTCTCTTATCACAGCAGTCAGTCAGTTTGGGCTGTGCTTTTCTTGCCATTGTGCACAATTTAACACCACCATCAGAGGTGGATAATGATGGCACATCACAGAAAGTTTCTGTGTTTTCAGCTGCGTATGCCGGGGTGTAACGGAACCTGTTGATGATTTAAATTGTTCCTGTAACTTTTTGAGGTTTCAAAATGTTGCCTGCTCTTCCTCCAATAATTACAGGCTGTGGCAAATCAGTTCACTTTCTCTGAGTGGGCTAGAAAAACTATATTGACAGACAAATGCAAGAGAGAAAGGACTGATAAATTTCTGTTAAATGTTTACACCTCAGTACTCAGAAAAGTCACTGCCCAAATTCTAAATTGAAATTCATATCAAAGTTGGTATTAATAAGTCATATATCAGCCCCTGACAGAGGCCAGAAACTTAACAGATCTTGGAGAACAAACTTCTTTCATACTCCTACAGGTGGTCTCTCCAGATCAGTGCAAAAGCTTATTAAGACTGGTGTGGGGACTTTCTATCCCAAGGGCCAAAAAGAATAACCTGGGGGAGATCTGGGCAGGCATATTCAGTGAAACTACATGCACCAATCTGAGATTCAAGTGGGAGCATCCAGAATAATTTTAGGGAACTGGGAGATACTTGCTTAGAATTTCCTTATGCCATTATCTTGCCTTGGAACTCAGAAGACATTGGACACCTTCTCAACACCAAGGTGGCAGGGACCATTCAGAAGACTTCAAGATTTGTAGGTGCTGTTTTGACATGATGAGACAGGAATCTCCCAGATGCTCCTCTGCCCTTTGGAAGAAATGGGAAGTCCATGCTATATCATGCTATAGACCTCCTGTTTACAAGCAGAGAAGGGCTGGTGGCAGATATGGTGGTGGGAGGCTGTCTGGGGTAAAGTGGCTATGAAATAATAGAGTTTTCAATATTTGGTGAAACGAGGGGCACCAACAAAACTTCTACGCTGGACTNGTGGCAGATGCGGTGGTTGGAGGCTGTCTGGGGTACAGTGACTATGAAATAATAGAGTTTTCAATAAATTGGTGAATCGAGGGGCACCAACAAAACTTCTACGCTGGACTTCTGGAGAACTCATCACCAGTTCTGTTATGATAATGTGGAGGTTTACTTTCATTTATTTTTTAGTTTATTTATTTATTTAGTTTAAAATAGTTTAATTTCCAATTCCAAGCTCCAACTGATCTCTCACAAAACCTTTAGATACCTAATTAGATGCAAACCACATCTGTTTGCTTTCTGATGCAAAGCTCTGCATTGTCAATTGGATTATTCTTGGAGTTCTGGTTAATGGAAGGAAGCCTCTAGGATTCCTTTACAGCAGTCACTGTCCACAGCTTAGACTGTGGCTCCTCCACAATGAATGCCTGTCGTATGAAGGTGAAGTGATTTCTAGCAAGTTGACATTTGTTTCCTGTAAACTGATTACTGAAACCCTGATTACTCAAAAAGCTCCTTTATTCTTTCCATCCTTGTCAAACACTTGTCTCACATCAAATGAGTTTATTTACTTCCACCAAGGACTAAACCCCAGCTCTACAAGGATCTGGTTCAACAAACTCTTTTACAAGCATTATTTATCCAAATGGTTTGATATAAATGCATGCACTGCAATGGACACCATCCCCTTTCCTTTTCCTCCACCATATAGCAAATGGTACAGATAAACCTCTTCCTGTACATTTTTTTTCTTCATACTTCCTGCTCACATAGACAAATGGGGCCGTTTAATTTTTTCTGCATATATTTATGGACACATTTACATTTACTTCCTTAATTAAGCTATTATTTTATTTTAAGAGGATGCCATCACTATAAAAGATCATAATAAAATGTTAAAGTTACCATTGACTACTGAAAGAATGAAAATTATTTTTTCTTATCATTAGCAGTGTTTGGTTTATCACTCATTTTGGGGCATGCATACTGAAAACAGACCAGAAAGTTTCACTTCTGCTTAATACTTTTTTGCATTAGACCAAGACCACTTTGAACAAGCTGCACACACAGCAGAAAATTATATTCACATTAGATTCTCCATGGAATTACAGAGTAAAAATTAGTTCCCAAAGACTGTTCCATATATTTTGGATTTTACAGAACCAAAGACTTGGCGTTCTACCAGAAAATTGAGGTTTAAATTATCATCCAAATAGTGCAGCCAGCTGCCTGTAGCTATTTTTTTTTAATTGCACACAAGAAAAGAAAACAAAGGTAAAGTGAAAGATATTATAAAATTCTCTTTAATTTCTTGTATGTGTCTGAATCATGAGATTAAGTGTCTACATAAGAAGTTCCTGTTTCTTTAGATGCTACGGAGTACAAGCTTGTACCTCATTCAGAATAATCTCTGCCTTAATCCATGTTGGTATTAGTTATACTTTTTATCTGGCTTGCAGATGTTAAACCTTGAGCGGCAGCTTGGCTGTAGAGTAGGGGTTTATCCAGACAAGTAAACCGAGTGGCATTAACACCTGTGTGCTTTGGGCTGTTACAAATGGCTCATTAAATGTTGAAATACATTTCTGATCTTAAGAAAAGGATGAGACAAAGACTGGTATTATAGGTATAGATTTGATCTAGGGCTGACTGTATCAGGGGCTGCCTGGAGCAGCATCTCTTCTCTGCTGATCTTTGATTACTGTGAAGGAAAAATAACAGAATGTTGCAGATAAGAGAAATATTTTCCTCTGATTTGCTAATTTTGTACATCTGCTCACTTTCTACCCTGCCTGTCCTGCAGCTGGCCTTGACATCTTTGTTACTGAGTTGCTTCCCACCACAAAAGCTGTTTTGAATCACCTCCATCAAGGATAGTCACTCGAGTGCCCATGAAATCCAGGGAAAAAAGTAGCTTAGAAAACATCTGTGTAGTTGGTCAGCAACTAAACCCCCTGGTGCTCAAAAACTTCTGCTTGTGAATATAAAAATCCCCTCACAATAGAAATATTAAAACAAGTTTGTCCATACAGAGCTGTGATCTTAGCAAAAATAACAATCTCACAAGGCATTTAAACCAATGATGAACAACTCTTCCTTCTCATTTTTTTTTCCTGCTAAGAATATGTGTTTGCCCTCACATAGGCTACTGGAAGAATGAGATGACTTACCTGACCCATCTTATGAACTATATTTTCAAAAGCACATTTAATAAATTAATTCTTCATTTCCTTGTGTAGAATGAAGTCATTGCATACTGTATCAGGAGCTTTGTTGATACTGAGAATCAAATCTAAGATTTACTTAACACAGGCAATCAGCAAATGCAAAGGATCTGTTCCTGACAGGTTAATTTTCAGCACAGGCAGAAATACTTGACTTGAATGTTTTGAGGACTTGAATGTCCTCAAAAACTTGTGTATTCCCTGAGATCTCATTTGCTGTGGCAGAAAATACTCCAAATTTAAAAATTAATTCATTAGAACTGATTCCAGTAAGGGTGTTTGAAGTGTACCTATCAAGCCTGCAAGAGTTCCAGATCTGCTCACATTGTAGAAACTTTTCTGTTTACTACCAGCTAAAGTTGTACATCTAATCCTGAAGCTACAGGGACAAGAATTTTCTGTAGAATATAAATAAGGGAGGAAATATGGATTTCTTGCGTAGGGTGATAAACAGATCAATACTACATGAAAGAGATATCGATGGGTATGAAACTTATGTAGTGAAGCATGCTCCTTTTATAATTTCAAAATTAACAAAATTTTACACTGGAACTTATATCGGATTTTTTTTAGCATAAGCTGGAATTGTACAAGGATAGTTGGAAGAAAGCAGAGATTTAGAGCACAATGTCAGCACTTTAGGAAAGAATTTATTAAGATGGGCATTTTACAAATAGTAGAGTGAGTGATTATCCCAGTAGCACAGAGAAAGAATTATCTGCTGACATATAAACTAGCCATCTAGGAAAAGAAAAATATAACCAAATGAGAAGCAGTATTTTGTTCCACTTGGAAGGAACATTTAGATAAGATACAGGGGAATTCAATATGATACACGTAATTGCTTCTGAAGAGAATAAGCAAAGAACTGATCTGTAGTAATGTATACATGCACAAATCAAACGAAAATTTTGGGGGGGAAGGGGGAGGAGGAGCTTTATTTTGAGTATGACAAAGAAAAGTATCTATGGTTAATCAAATTATATTCAAAAGTCATGTCAAAGCTACTGAATGCTGACTTCTGGGATAAAATCAAAGTTTGCAATGCAGGAAAACTCGAAAGTTCTGAGGACTGATAGTGAGTACCAACTCTCAGGCAGACTTTTAGACATGCAGTAACATCTGCCAGTTCCAGCACAGACTTTCCTTATTGAGGTAACCTAATAATAATGAGAAATCTGAGAGAAATGCCACTGAAAGAAAACTAGACATGACAATATAAAATTCAGATTTACTGCTGTGTAGATCTGCAAGATGAAGGAAGATTTTACTTTGCAAGAGGACTCCAAATACTAAATGTGAACATAAAAATGAAAAAAAGAAGACACAACAATCTTATCAGGAAGATACACCAAACCTTTAGTAAAAAACAGAATTAGAATGAGTTTTTCCAAGACATACAGAATAAGTAGGGTAAGTCTAATTTCTCATGGATGTATGATTTGTACCCCTAAGTGCTATCTATCTCTTCTCCCAGCAATAGGCCTAGATGTCCCTGAGGTCTGTGTCTGTTCAAAGACTGGCTGACTTTGAGCCATTTGCTGAGAAACAGAATGTACAATGGTTCAGTTCTCCTGCCTCTCCCCTGGGTTTTACCTTCTAGCACAAAACACATAGAAAGCTAATTATCCTTAATACCTCCACCATATTTTATAATTTAGATGATATCAAACCTGAGTCCCACCTTATGTAATAATTGGTGGGAGATGGGTTAAAAAGCAAAGAAACAGCTTAGGGAAGGAGTTGAAAAAAATCTTGGATCATCATAAATATTGTAATGTCAGCTATTGTTCCTGTTGTTAATTGAGAATGTCAAGGATTATTAGGCACCCAGGGAATAAGAATTGATTCCACAGATTCCTGACTGTAGGAAAAACCCAACAACCCACTCTGCAAATTCCTGAGATTCTTGGAACAGATTGTAGGAACAGCAGTGAAAATGCTTACTATATAACTGCGTAACGATATGAAAAGCTATAAGTGCCAATGGCTTGTGTTTGTCTTTTTGCATGCTTGCCAAAGATCATTTTTCACTTCAAGGACGTTTCTGAAAAATGTTGACTATGAATCTTAAGTCCGTACAGGTATTGCTTGGAGGAACAGGCAGAGTGGGAAAGAAGAAGTTTAACAGAATCAGTTAATGTCTTGGCTGTTACACCTACAGAAGTTTAAGGAATTTTGTAGTGGGATGCATGCATCATCTTATCACCCTTTCATAACATTGCCAGACTGACCAAGAACTTGTTCCAATAAATAGATTTTATGTTGCTTAACTTTCAGTTATGTTGTGGGCTGTTTCAACTTAAATGAATTTTCAGGATGTCAAATATCATGTTAATAAATTACAGTTCTTCTGCCCACAGATCCGTACTTGTGAATCTTTTACAGCTGATTCAGTCTCTTTTTTTTTCTAACTGAAGAAGTCTTTTCTACTGCTCCTGAGTTCTCCTCTAAAAAAAAAAAATAAAAAATTAAGGATTTACCAAGTGCGTCACCAGTGAACATAAAGAAGTTCACAACTGGTTAACATTGTACAGTGGAGAGACATTGGTATTAAAATCTTCAGCCAGTAGTACTTTGCATTAATGAGGGACCTTGATACCAGAGTTGATAAAGGACTGGTCCCAGGCAGATTTTGTAGTGGCGATGTATGTACTTTTGAATGTCTTGCCATATATCACAGAGCTAAGCTTCGTATTTGAGGAGCTGGATTTTGACTTTGCAATTGCACAGGTGTTAGTAAATCATTGCTTGTGTTCTCCAGAGAGACATACAGATGACAGGCACCATGGGATGAAGAAAAGCCTACTCTATGTTACCTGTAGTGAATGGAAACTGCTTTGAAAAGTGCTTGAGTGATGCCTGTACTTTTCATTCCCATGTTTTACAAAGAGTGGTTAATCTATAAACGAAATATCATGAGATGTTAAAATCTAGAATCAGAGAATCACTGAGCTTGGAAAAGACCTTCAAGAACATCAAGTTCAATCTTTGAATGAACACCATCATGCCCATTAATCCATATCTCAAAGTGCCACATTCACTCATTTTTTGAACACTTTTAGGGATGGTGATTCCAGCACTTCCCTGGGGAGCCTGTTCCAATGCTTAACCACTCTTTCAGTGAAGAATCTTTTCCCTGATATCCAGCCTAAACCTCACTTGGCACAACTTGAAGCCGTGTCCTCTTGTCTTGTTGCTGGTTGCCTGAGACAAGACACCAATCTCAACTTGGTAAAACCTCCTTTCAGGTTGGAGACAGCAGTGAGGTCCCTTCTGAGCCTCCTTTTCTCCAGACTAAACAGCCCGTACTCCCTGAGCCACTCCTCATCAGACTTACACTCCAGACCCTTCACCACCTCCATTGCCCTTCTGTGGACCTGTTCCAGCACCTCAATATCTTTATTGTAGTGAGGCCCCCAAAACAGTGCCAAGTACAGGGGGACAATCACTGCCCTGACCCTGCTGGCCACTATTCTTTATGGTCTTCTTGGCCACTTTTTCATGTTCATCTGCTGTTGACAAGCACCTCCAGATCCTTTTCTTCTGGGCAGCTTTACAGCCACTCTTCCCCCAGCCTGTAGAAATGCACGGGGTTGTTGTGATCCAAAGGCAGGACATTCACTTTGTTGAACCTTGTGCAATTGGCCTTGGCCCATGATCCACCTTCTCCAGATCACTCTGCAGAGCCTCCTGTCCTCCAGCAGATCAACACTCCCACCCAACTTGTAGTCGGCGAACAATAATAAAATCAGCAATTAGAGCAGGGTGCCTATGTACCCTATAAAGGAAAGTTAAAAAGTAATTTGTAACTTCCTGAGTCTGCAAAGGGTACCCATCTGATGTGACACAGCTGGGCCTGGCTGTGAGAGAGAATCTCCTTGCAAATGAAGGCCACTGTGTTCCTCACAGCCTGAAAATGGATTCCCCATGCTTGGAAAATACATAGTTAAAAAAACCTCCAACAATAAATGTCAAATACTGATAAAGAGTTGCTATTGTCTATTTTCACTAGAACCGTGTAATCCAGAGCATGATGGTGAGAGATGAGGGTGGCAGGGTTCTACTAACAGATGAGCACTGCAGCTAACATAGTATAAGCCCTTGCCATGTACTCATATGAGACCAAGCCATGCCAATCTGTTTATGGCACTTCCTCATAGTGGACCTTATATATTCCTCCCAGCTCTCCAAATTCGTTGAGTTTGTGCTGTGCTGATCCCACATTCTTTTGTCTCACTTGGCACAGTGATTCACAATGTGCTGACAACTCAAACCATTTTTGCCTCTCCCCTCCCCATTGTCTGCTTAATGTCCATGGTGCACCTCGTGTTCCGCTTACTTGCCACCGTTGTGGTGGGGTGTCACCCTCCTCAGGCTCATCTCTAGGGCTGGCTGGGTTGGGAGTGAGGGAGGGGAGTGAGTGGTGTGGCCTTGTGAGGGAAGGAAGAGGCATGGATGAAGAGGCAATGAGACAGAGAGAAGAGCCAACTCCTTTTTACCAGAGGAGAGAGAGGGAAGCACTCCCTCAACCAACATCGCAGTTTCTGTTCCCCTTCTCTCACTCCTCTGCCATGTGGGGAGCAGAGAGGTTGGGCAGGGCTGGAGCAAGGCCATATCCCTGCAGAAATGGTAAGAGCTTTGTCTTGCTCATGGAGACATCTGATGAAAGCTGATGTGTGCACACTGTGCCCCTTCTCTCAGGAGGTTGGGGTGGCAGGAGGGGAGAGGTCACCTTCTGGACCCTCCATGCAGCTCCCTACCTCATTTAGCCTCCTGACCCCTTTCCTCCCCAGCAGATCTGAAACCCCTTCCTCTGCAAAGATCACAGAGAAAGAGAGGGATGGACATAATTAAAGCAGAAAAAATTCCATTGCTGTTTCTCCCCTCTCTGCAATTTTCCTGGAGCAGCTCTCTCTGAGGAAAGCTTGAAACCAGACATGCCTGGCCACACTCCTGCCTTTGATGAGTGGCTTGCAGGTTACTTCTCGAACCAGGATTTTCACTTCAGAGAATCTGAGGACTTTACTTTTCATTGCTAGCCCTGAGACAGTGTGACCAATATAGTGTCCTTGATCCTGCAGCTCTTGTAGCAGGTGAGCTGTGTCTGGCTGAAACAGGTCCCCTCTCTCCTGGCTGCTACTGAGTGCACTGGGTCAGCATTAAAGGAGCTCCATTAATTCAGTGTGGCAGGCACCTCTCCCCAGCTATGAAGAAAATAGAAGTGTGCTATAATAAGCTGTGCAAAGAAAGAAGTTCTCTGAATGGCCATGAGTGGGTAGAGATTTTGGACTTGATTGGGTTATTGTAAATCTGTGAATAAAATGAGGCCCAGTGAGAGAGTAGTTCCAAATAATGGGAATTTAGGAGAGGTAGTTACTTCTTGGTAAATGAGTTTCTGTAAAAAAAATTTGTCATCTGTTTTCTTCTGCTTTCTTACTGAGAGGGAAATGTGGCAGTGTTATGGTAAAAGCAAAAAAAAAAAAGTTTTCTGACCTAGCTGAAGATTTGATTGCCAGCTCTGTGCAGCTGATTGGCGCAGACAAGCAAAAACATGCTTAGCACAGCGTTAGCAAAAACCAGGCAATTGATGATTTACGACACAGATCCAGTCTGTCAGCACAATTTACTTTGCTTGCAACTTCATCCCTAATACTTCTTTCCTGAGGATTCCTTGCCCCACCTTATGGAGATGTGCACCCAGTTGGCACAAACACATAAGGACATGGATGTGAGTGCTGGTCATGTGAATGGGTTGTGTCTGGATTGTGTTCCATGTGCTGTAGACATCCATGCTGTGGGAAGATTGGCTTTTAGCCAAAAGATGGGGGAGTTTTATATTGATGCCCGTTGGTAGAGGCTAGTAATTTCACTACCTGTTCCAGCAAAAAGACAGGAAACACTTAAGGCATCTTGTGTCTGTTTGTGTCGTGTAAGTCTACATTTGTCTTTGGGTTTCAGCTTTCCTTTCAGTTGAGCTGCAGGCACATATTTAGTTATTTGTGGGGGAGAAGGGGAAATCAAAGATGACTGGACAAGCTGGTAGCTAAAACTGTCCCTTGTGTGCTATTGACTGTAAAAACTAGCGTGTCTCCACTATTGCACTGCTTGGGCACAAAATGTCCCTCCAAAGATGACAAGCAAGTAGATTATGACCTCATTTGAGCCTATGTTGATGAACATTCATGTCTTACACATATGACAATTTAGTCCAATTTTTAGAATTATCTTGAAAAATGCAAAGTCTGTGAGGCACTGTGGAGAGTGAATTGCTTTCTTGCCTCTGAAACCACTTCTGTCAAATGACGGGTGAGGTTCTCTGAGGGGGGCAAATTTAGCCTCCTGTACTTCCTGCTGTGACTAGAAGCCTGCAATCTCAATTATTTTATTCCTGTATTGTTGATTGCAATGAGCTTGCTCTGTGTGGGCACAAGGAAGACTTTGCTGTCTGTGCTGGTTTAGGCTGGGATAGAGTTAGTTTTCTTCCCAGTAGCTAGATTGGGGTTGTGTTTGGATTTGTGCTGCACACAGTGTTGATAACAGGGATGGCTTCGTTACTGCTGAGCCATGCTCACACAGAGCCAAGACTTTTTCTGCTCCTCACCCCACCTCACCAGTGAGGAGGGCAGGGGTGCACAAGGTAGGTGGGAGAGGACACAGCCAGGACAGCTGAGCCCAGATGACCAAAGGGATATCCCACACCATATGGCAATGTGCTCAGCACAAAAAAGTGGGTGAAGAGGAAGAAAGACAGAGACAGTGGCATTTTGTCCTCCTGAGTAATTGTTATGTGTGATGGAGCCCTGCTTTGCTGGAGGTGGCTGAGCACCTGACTGTGGGTGGGAAGCAGTGAATGAATTCCTTGTTTGACATTGCTTGTGTGCATGGCTCTTGCTTTACCTACTGAACTGTCTTTATCTCAACCTACCAGTTTTCTCACTTCTTCTCTGATCCTCTCTCCCATCCCACTGAGGTGGGTGTGTGTGAACAAGTGGCTGTGTGGGGAATGGATCCTGGCTGGGGTTAAACACACACTTCCACAGATGTAAATAAGCTCTGCTTTGGGGCTGCTGTCTCCCACACCAAGCTCCTGCAAGCCTGTAGGAACAGGGAGTTACTGTAATACTGTATTCTCTCACCTTGGACAACTTCCGCCTGCCAACCTAAGTCAAGGGTTTTGGAGAAGATTTGTCAAGCCAGGCTTACACTGATTGTGGGGACTTTTTACACAGACAGCATTTTTGTGGTTTCCTTTCCTACCCATCATTGTGGTCCCACCCAAGATAAACTGCAGCTGTCAGCAGATCCCAAAGATGTAAGAATAACTCTTTCCATCCATTCCAAGTTTCAGGATAGAAACATTCAGAGAAGCATGATACTAACCATGGTATCTGAGAGACACAGATTAATTTATTGTCCTTGTTCTCAATTAGAAGAAAAGTCTATCTGTGTCATTTTGAACCTACTTTCTGTCTCAAAGACTGCATGTCTCAAAGGCCGCATGTACAGTGAAAAGATTGTCCATGGCATCCTTCTGATGCAGGGATTTAATGCACTGAAGATACATAGCATACATAGTTACTGTCAATTAGGCGAGTCAAGCAACGGGAGAGTGATCATTTCTTTCCCTGACATTTTCTCATGTCCATGTGTCAGCAGCATGTCTTTTACTCATTTTGACAAAAAATGGTCTCATTATTTGCAGAACTTTATGAAATATGATTCTTACAGGTGGAAAACTAGCTGTCATACACCCTTTTGACACCTGACTGATGCATGGCTAAAACCAAAACTATCCAGACATTTCTGCAAGAAAAACATAACTTGAGCAAACCAGAGATCACATGGACTGACATATATTCTTGGGAAATCTCTGCTGATGGAGTTTTCCATATTGTAGCAGTGTGAATTTAGGGTTTGTTAAAGTTCTATATGTTTATTTTCATTTGTTCATAATGGTTTGTTCCAATTCCCCTACCCCAAAGATCCTTGGTATGTCCCTGGGGGAGAACATTGTCAATCACCCTGACAGACCTGGGGAAAAAGTCCTTCCATTTGACCAGGAACTCGAGCACCCACCTTTTTCTTTGTTGTGTTAAGCACCCCTGTCTCAAGTCACACCCTTTGGTCTCCCTCACTGGTTCTAAGTTCTCCCCTGCTTGGGGGAGGTTCTGAGTATTTAAGGGGAGAACCGAGGGTCCAAACTCACTCTGGCACGTTGATTTCAATGGAATAAAAGCTGTTGTAACCCACGCAAGGAGTCCGCTCTTTGTTCCACGCCTCAGACCATGACCCAGCCTGAGGTTCAGACCCACGAAACATCAAAGGTACCAAGCCTTCCTCTTATGTTGATAAATGAGCAACAGCTAGCCGGTGAAGCAGCTCAGGAAATCAACATACCATATATTGGGCATTTAAGCTTCCCATACAGAAGTGGATCAGTCCTTTGCCCTGACTTTTACAAGCTAAGGGATTTAGGAGGTTCTTAAAAGCAGTCTAGATTAGAAAGTAGAGCAGTCTAGAATTGCTAACCAAGTTATTGTAAGAAATCTCAATATATGTTATAGAAAATCCACATTAAATTCGTATTTCCCATCCTTGCTTGCAAGGCTGTAAACAACTCTGCCCACACAACTTTCTTCCCACAAATTCACATGCTGTTTTTGCCAATATTGTCTCTTAACTGCTCCTTTTGTGTCTCTCCCACATAGAATTTTTTGCTGGGATTCCTCTCCACCTCCAGGCTTCCAACATCTGTGATAAATATCTGTACATACACATTATTGTACTTTATATATTTATACATTATCATATGCATATATAAAATGTGATCTCCCTTTTAATTGTTCCTTAAATTTGACATCTTGCCCCAAAGACAAAGGCTCCACTACTCCCTTGACTTCCTTTGTAATATATGAATTTATCCCTGAATGATGATCTCACGTGTGTTTTGTGACTCTGGAGAAAGGATTGCATTAATTTTTTCTAAACTGTCATGTATGCTTAAAGTGACATGTACAGGATAATGCATAATAACAGATGCAAATGTGTTGCCCACAGTCCCTGAACTTTGAAGAACAACTAGCAGTAGCCTGGAGCTAAAAACCAAACTGCTTAGGCTGCCTGTTAGAGAAAGTCTTTAACAGATGTATGTATGTAGGTATGTATGTATGTATGTATGTATGTATACAGCATTTTGGTCATATAGAGAATATGATGGCAAATGCTCCAGGAGGAATTTACAGAATAAGAAACCTGATTGCAAGAATCTGTGGAGTGCTTTGCCAGTGACATGCTGATGATGCCAATCCTGATGGGGTTTGCTGGCAGGGAGACTACCAAGGTGTCATCTGTATGATATTTCCCACATATACATCTTTTATGAAACTGAAAGGGCTGCTGCCTGCTCATTAAGGGATTTTTTTCCTCTTGTATGGAAACAAAGTGATCTGCAGTTTCCCACTGCAAGGTCATTTGGTTGTACAATTCCACCTGAACTCGTTCACCTGATGCTAAAATAATGAACCAGCTGACCAAGAGATTACTACTAAAAAGTACCTCTTCTCACTAATCTTTTCCTCTTCTAGTTTGGTAACACTTAAAATATAATTATCCTTACTCTTTGATCTCTACAGTCATTTGTTTGTATGACTCAAAAAAGCCATTGCTTTTTAATTTGTGTTAGCCTGTTAGAGGTAGTGAAGAAATGACAGTAAAGCCAAAAGTTCGAGAAGGAGACTGAAAAACAAGTGAAATAGCTGAAATGTTCTGATCTTGCCACATGAAGTTCAGTGGAGGCTAGGATGATGGTTTCCCTTTAATGGCAGTGAGAAATTCCAGAAACACTTTGTGTTAGAGAGGATATTGTGGATTTGGCTTTTGCAGAACCATAATTGGTTTTATTTTTTTTGTGAAATGAAAACCATGTGAAAATTTGAAGCTGGATTCCTTTGAATCAGTGCCCTCAAAATTTTTTGTAGCCTATTTTAAAATTGCAGTTTGGTTTTGGTCCCTTTAATTTACATTTTTTTCCCCTGCCATCATGCTTTGCTGTGGTATTGCAGAGAGATCTGTTCATATGCAGTCATTGTTTTGATGCCAATTTTCAATGAAAAATAATTTTAGAGTTGCAAAGCTAAGCAGAATTAAAAAGAGTAAGATTAAATCAACAAATTATTTTTCCAGAATATGAGTCTACTTGTGCTGTCCCTATTTACTCTTAAGATCTCTTCCTTTTAAATTATGTGTGAAGTATGCTCTGACTCTGTGGGGAAAAAATGTGTATCCCTGTAGAGCTGCAGTGAGTCACTGTCAAGAAAAATGCATGGGTCTCCTAAAAACATGACATCTATTTTTGTATAGGGTAGAGAAATCAGAAGGAACTGGGAATGTTAATGTGCGAAAGTACATCACGGAAGATGCGTCTGCTCTTTGGGAAATTAGAGGAAATTCTGGTAGAGGTGACATGATCCTCTACAGGGTTTGCAGAGGATGTTAAGCAGCAGTGCATGCTGCATTTCTGGCACAGGTGGTTCCTGGAGCAGTGCAGGGTGCTGCAGCCTGGCCCAGCCCACACAGAGGTGCACATTACAGTGACTTTGTTATGTCAAAGGCAAAGGCTTGGTTGTGAATCTGTTGGTTCTCTGCCTCCTGCAATCAATTGGGATGTTTCATGTTCCGCTGTGGCTTAAGAAGTTTCACTTAAGAAGCTGTCATGCTTACCAGAGGCAGTCAGACAGGAAATGTAAAAGGTGTCTAATAGCAGTCAAGCTGCTAAATTGGCACATTGGGAAGGTTGGTTCCCTTACACGTGCCAAAAAGATTAATAGATAATCCTTCAAAGTACTAAACATTATTATTAAATTATCTGAAAGGGTTTAAATTTCCTGCAGAGCCAGGCAAAAGAAAAAAGGAAACCCACAACCCACCTCAGCAGAACCATCAGGGGTATCATTTTCTGCAAGGGAAGTCAGAAGAGATTGAAATTTGACTTCTTCCTGGAGGTTTCTGCTGTCTCTTATTGTATAAATTTAGCACCAACTGGCAGGTGGAAACAGTCTGGCAGAGCTGAGTTTCAGTTCTCACCAAGAGTTTGTAAAGGTGATACTATAGGAGCCAGTACTAATGTACTTCTTTCACTGTGATGCTAAACAGAAACCAGTCTGCCAAAGGATGCATGGCTTGTCAAACTCCTCTGAAAATAAAAAAGACAAAATATACAGGTTCCCCAAAGAGCATTCCTTTTCTTTTTGTCTTTTAATCAAGGACTGAAGAAAAATGAGGGAACTAATTTTCATACCACAGCAGTTGTTAAGGAAAACTGTGAATAATTAGAGATCTTCTTGCCCATGAAATGCTGAAATATTTAATGCCCCTAAACTGGAAACCCCAGAGTTATAGCTAAACTGGTGGAGTAATTAAGAGCATGTTGAGGGTGTTTACACACCAGAGTGGTATGTATATACAGCTCAAAAGACCAGAACTATTTCCGGAGTGGGAGAGACGTACAGGAGACTCAATTAAGAAGAGGAATACTTGGGCTGGCTATCTTTCCTGATGAGCTCTGCTCTGTTGTAAGGAGCCTTCAAAGGGAGGCATGGCTTCTTATATCTAGGACTTAAAAATGTTTAGTGGCCTGGAGGGATCAATTGGAAATGTAAAATAGAGAACAATCTCACAGTTAGTAGGAGGGTGGAATGCATCAGCTAATGACTGTTTCCTCCCTTTCTAAAATTGCAAACTGCCCACAAATTTTGGATGCTAGTCAGTTTGTTCACTTAATCATGATAAAGACATACAAAAATTAAATTCTCCATTATATGACTGTTATTTTTCAGCTAGCACAAAGCAACATAGGTTTTTGCATCAGAATTACCATTGCTACAAAAAGTATAGTGACAGGGGGAGGTGTAACACTTCGGGTACTAATCCCCAAATATTTAAGTGGATTTTTAAAAAAGGGATCTATCTAATGTACCTCATTTCTTCTTGTTTCCAAATGAAAACATTTTTTTCTGTAATTGCAAAGAAACAGTTGAAATTCAACATAATGCTTAAATAACTAATTGACCTGACACTGTGGACTTCCCGTGCGCTTTGCCGAGCTATGCCTTTGAATAATTTAGCAAAAGAATGGTAATAAACCATAAAATATTAAACAGGCTTTCTACAGAACATAAGTTGGAGGGTTTTATTTAAGTTATGAGTCTGTTAATTTCTCAGACAATCAGCGTAACTCTGTCAACATGACCAAACGTGGTTTGCGAGTCCACCGTCTTTCATCTCTAAGAGGCTTTTTGCTGATGTAGTACATCACAATATTTGAGCATTAATGTTACTCCTGCTCCACTGGGATAGAGCCTTCTGTGTCTGAATATAAAGTGTTGAGTCTAATAGTGTAAATCTAAGAATATAAACCCAGTCATATCTGATCACACCAACTGACAATATAGATCAATATCTTGTCTTCAACAGTAGTCACAAACAAGTGTTACTTAGGCCAAGACTCAAGGCCAATGAGCTTGGAGGCAGTAGGCAACTGAATAAAATAAATGGATTACAGTGATAAATTAAAAAACCCCCAAACTTTGAATCTTTCTTCTATTTAGAGAACTATGCTTGGTACAATAGCTGAGCATCTTTTTGTGTTTTTCGGTTATGGAAAACAATGTTTTAATTGTAATCAGAAATGAATGGATCATTGAAAACCTGCACAAGTGGGAGTTTATTGGAATGTTCATCTGTAATTCTTGAATGCATGTAGAACTCTCTATTTTTAGTGATAGTACCCAGTTTCTGTGGTTTGAAATAGAGGCTGGATGCTGAGAACATTTTTGGAGAGATCAGTGGATACTGACTTTTGCAAAAAGGTGTCTTGCAATCTCAGTCTCTAAAAGTAATAAAGACAGTTCTTTATGAATTTACTTTTTCTGTGAATACCCAAAAACAGCTAATGAGAGAGGAATCACAGAATCATAGAATATTCTCAGGTGGAAAGGACCCACAAGGATCATCAAGTCTAACACCTGGCCCTGCACAGGACAACCCCAAGAAGCACACCAAGTTCCTGACAGTGGTCCACCTCTCAGCAAAAAACTTTTTCCTGGTATGCAACCCAAACTTCCCCTGAATCAGCTTCATGCTGTTCCCTCTAGTTTTGTTCCTGGTCATGAGAGGAAGAGATTGGTGCCAGCCCCTCCTCTTCCCCTCATGAGGAAGTTGCAGACTGCAATGAGGTTTCCCCTCAGTCTCCTCCAGGCTGAGCAGACCAAGACCTCAGCCACTCCTCACAAAGCTTCCCCTCGAAGTCTTTCACCATCCTTGTGGCTCTCCTTTGGATGCTCTCTAATAGCTTGTACGTGTTTAGTTAAAAGATAATGCTATCAAAAGAAGTCTGCCCCTTATCCCTTATCTAGGGAAATTTTGAGAAGGGCACCTGCTTTCTCAGCAAGATAACCAATCTTATGAATGGAAGGCAACCTTAAAAATTACTATTGTGTTTAAGAGGCTGAACCAACAATCAGTAGTAGGCCTCTCCAAAATGAATTATACTGGAGAAGGTTGAAAGTAATACTGCTTTTATTTATTTGGTTTATAATTCCTGTCCTTTGCGTATATTCAAGTTCACTTTTGATTTCTTGGATAGTCAGATATGTTGCCTTTATTCTGTTCCCTGCCAATTCTTTCTCAGACCCCATAGGAACAGAGCTGTAGTACTGACTGAACTAACCAGTAAATATTTTCTCTCTTTTCATACATGTAACCTGAAAGCTCATCTTCTCTAGCAGAGTATACGTGGGGACATCAGGAAAGGTGGTGAGAATCTGAAGCCCAGTATTCTGTGGATGCCCCGTATTCTAGGCTTGTCTAATATTAATTGAAGCCATCATGATCTCACAGCTTTCATTTGCCCTGAAGAAATGGCTGGAAGTTAGATAAGACAGTAATTAAACTATGGAGAAAAAGTGGTCAGATGGAAATGCTCCTCCCCAATAGCAATCACTCCGATTGAAAGCAACCTTTAGGGTCCACTTCACCTGTACTGCACAATTAGTAGCTGTGGAGGTGAAAAACGTTTATTATTGTCTGTGACTGACAAGAAGATTGTTCTGGTGCTGTTAATGTTAAACTGGCCAGTGTAAGTGATGTACGTCCAAGATACTGACTGGAATTATTGTAAATGTTAATATATAGGAGTAATTTGTCATGGAATGAAATAGAAAGTCTGGAAAAGGCACAAATTTTTGAATATGCAAAAATGTGCAAGATGAGGAGACTGATTAACTGAACTGTATTTCCATTAAAATGGTATAAAATGTTATTGTCATGAAAGAACCATCTTAGAGGGAAATTAATGATGAGGCTTCTGAAGGATCTGTTCTGAAACCAATCCAATTTATGTTTTTTCTTTAAATATTGACACAAAACCAAAATTATGCTGATGAAATTATGTCTGGCCCAAAGTAGGGAGATACCATCAGATGACAAACTGGGATGTGGTACAGAAAGAACCAAATGACCTTAAGAATCTGAGTCTGAGGGACAGGTTGATTTTTAATATTTCAAAGAATTAACATATGACCAGAAATTCTGGGATGTACTCAGTTCATGAGTGGAAATTACAAAGGGGGAGAAAGATGCAGGATATCTGTGAGATGTCAGGGCGATATAATAATAAAAAAGTAAGTGCAATCTTAGAACTTTTCTCAAGCAAGTGAAAGAAGAAATAAAGTACTAACAGCAAGATACAAGACATTGCTCATAGGCATCTGAGTAAGTATGTTCAGGAAATGAGAACTAAAGCAGAACAGATGCTGATGGGACTGGAGACTTTTTAATACAAAGGGAATTAACTTAATTTGGCTGGTTTAGCCTTGGTAATCCAAGGGTAAGAGGCAGAGGTTCTGAAAATTCACAGTGGAGTCTGGGGAAGGCAAGTAGGGGAGAAGAGGTCTTTCAGCTGAAGGGCAATGTTGGCTTTAGAGCAGAGCCAAGAAATACTGAACTTCCTTCTAATTTTCAGACTTCTGATAGTCAGAGCAGTGACATTCTGGGACAGTCTTTTAAACAAAATTGTGGGAAAAGAAACACAAGTGGTTTTACAATGGACTGTGATCAGTTTAAGAGAAGGCTATATAATGGGTTTCTTGCAATAACAGGAATCATTAACAGACTTTTTTTCTCTCACTTGACATTAAAAACCCAAATAAATGTTTCCAGCAGCAGCTGAACCAATAAAACCTGGTTTCCCAGAGGATTTTGTCTTGGGGTAGGGCTCTCCTGTAGATCCTTTGATGTTTGAAGAGAGCCTACTTGCTTCCCATACCGCAGCAAGAGCATTCCTGCATTTTCCTACCTGTCTGCCTAGTTCCACAACATTAGTGAGGAATCTGCCCCCTCTGATGAATTTGGTTCAAACTGGCTATCAGGTTTTTGGAAGAGATGTGTAACAGTATAAAGGTATTGACTCATTTCTTTCAAAAAACAGACCAAAACTCCAAAGCTGTTGAGAGAATACATTTCTTATGTTAGAGGTGATTTAGCTAGATGGCTTAAGCAACATCACACCCAACTTGCTTTCCAGTAGAATAAACATCTCATTGCTCTGACAGACTCTCTGGTAATGAGAAATTGTGTAAGCAGCCTACTGTTCCTTGCTGAAGTCCTTGTTCTGTCAACCTGGTTGCTCTTCAGACACACAGGAAGAAGCAAACTATTCCATAACAAAGCTGAATAGATTACTTTCTTGATGGGGGAGGAGTGGTACTGTTTGTTCTCTGGCTCATATTTTATCTTCAGGCCTAAGAAGACAAAATCTAGAAAAACAATGTAGAAGAAGAAGAAAGAGAAGAAATTAATAAGTTTCTGTAATTGACTTGATTTATCACTTACAAGCAAAGACTTGTGAATGAAGCTGCCTAAAATCTGGTTGTATTTTCAGTCTGAATGAAAAATAACTCCTTTTAAAAAAATGATTTTTAAAATTTTCCTTATCTTTGTTCCCTCTAATTTATGTAGGACTGGTTGCAATTTACATTTATGTAGTCCTAGCCTAAATCTCACACTGTAATTTTTTATGCTGTTAAATGAAGCCTCTCTTACTTTTCAAATCTCCTGGACTATACATGAAGGGAAGCAGATGGATAAAACATAACTTCAAAAGTACTAACATCCAGCACAGACACTGAAATGTTGAATCCTAAAGACATTTACATTTGTGGGTTTTCTGTTTGCTGCCCAACCTGTCTTCCTGCCTCGTTGTTTATCTCCGTGGTGAGCACTTTCAACCATAAACTCATAAATGTATGACTGTCATATGTAAGAGAGGGTATGGAAGGAAGGAGTGGTTAAAGGAAATGTTTGAAGGGACCTAAATTTATTCTTTTGTTGGTGTAACTGAGGAATGTAGGAACTGTAGATGAATTTCAAATTATAACAGAAAGAATGTAGGTGGAAAACCAAATGGTCTTGGTAGGAATGGTTGAGAATACAGGCTGCATGTTCATGGCTTGCAGATTACCAAGCATCCTGAAGTCTTGTTCAGTCAGCTGTCTGTGAGCTGGGAATGCTACTGATCTCCTGTGTCCCGAGCAGGTGATGACACCAGGCACAGTGCACAGAAATGCTGCATGCACAGTAAGCAGGGGAAGTTTTGGTGCTGGTTGTGAGCAAAAGCAAAAAAACCCATTTTTGCTCACACAGCAAAGGTGCTATATGGATGGAGACGATATTCCTGTTTTAGACTGTAGTTTCTAAGCCTCTATCCATAAGACCTCTTCCTGTTCCCAGTATAATTGTGGTAAAAACTCTACTGATTTCATTGCTGTAGGAGCAAGGAATTATGCCCTCTGAGAACAAAAAGAATGATTCGTGACTTTGTACGCAAACCAACACAAGCAGATATTATGTTTCATTCAGCATGTCCTGCTTACACAACAGTCCAAACAATTTTGAGCCTTGCAATTATTTTTTTCTGTCATAAATTTGGAATCTTGTTGGAGCACAGTAATCTAGTTGTGGAAGACCTGGGAGATACTGCAAAATAATTTACAGGCAATTTACAGGCACAACAGATGACACTGGTTCCTGTCAGTGCCAGAGTCTGATGCTGCCTGAATGCCCCTTGCTAAGGCCTCCTCAAGCCCCTTAATTCTAGTATCTTTAGTAACAGCTCCAATCTTGAAGCAGCTTTGTATCCAGATGCTGTCCTTGCATATCAACTCCCCAAAAAATGTGTTTTAATCAAAGGCTCTTCTCAAAAAAAAAAAAAAAAAGGGCCATTTTTCTTTCAAAGATAATTGCCTACATGTAGGCCATGAAATGTCACATTACCATACAAAAACCCTTTAAGAAAACACTGAGCCCTGTTGAAAGCACATTCTGTTAAAAGAATTCAACTGTCTTCTGTGTTTAATAACATTTAAACCTAGTTCCATGAAACTGAAAATATTTTAGCAGATGCTTGCAAGCCCAGCTTGCAAGCCCAACTTGCAAGCCCTGTCTTGAGATGGAAACTCAACACCCTTGGTCAAAGTGCTGTGACAGTGCTGGGTAGACACATTTGGGGTACTGCCTGCAAATTCTGTGGTTTTATTGGAAAGACATTCCTTCCTACTGATTTCTCAGTGTTCCTCTGTCTTTCTCAAAGGACTCTTCATGGAAATAAGCTAATCTTTTCAAATTCATTCATTCTTGCCACTGGGTGCTACCTGCTGCCAGAACCTTCCTGGTCACATAATTATCCCTGCAACTGCCAGCAGTGTGCTGCAAAGGATTATGCAGCAGGAGCACATGAACTGCTAAATAAATACTGTTTTCTTATAGATAGTATCAGAAAGAAAGGACAAAGAGTAAAACAGGGGAATATCACAGAAAGTGACATAGCTGCTCTCGAGCTCAGATATCTTTTGCTGGTTTTGGGTTGATGGCTGCAATGCTGTACATGCAGCTCAGAATTGGAATGAACTCCCCGGAGCTGTAAATGAACATTAATTAGAGGTCCTTTGCAATAAAACGAGATCTCCTCATCCATTTTAAAACTGGACGAAAGAAAATAATTCCTTCTTTGGCAGACATATAGGCAGGATCTTAATTAATAGGGCTTGTAATTTTTATGATTCTTTGACATTGTCCTTCAAACCTCTGCAGGTTTAATGGGCCTGTAGTCTTATTGCTTGGAAGTCTTAGAGAACATTTTTTCTGTGTATGCTGTAGCCAGGAGGGAATACCAATAAGTGAATGCTTCATCAGCAAGTTGAGAATACTTGGCTCTTGCTTTTGATTCTGTCTCTGAGTTTTCAATCTGGGGTCAATATTTTTCAAGTCAGAAACTAATGTTGAGCACCTTACATTCAAATTTTGAGAATTCTGCTCCATGGAAATGTGGCTATTTTTATGTAGAAGCCTTTCAAATAAATTTAATGTCTGAGACTATGTACCTAGGTGTTGGCACAAGAAATTTTTTCCCACAGTCCACTCACATAAATGATGACATTACTTGAATATTTGCCATTGTAAATATTTAGGGTTGGAAAAATAGCCTGCTATCCTGGCTTGAAGAACTGAAGGGCATTAGGAGCTTCCAGGCATTAAGGGTTTCCTCTCTTGATGATTACTCTCCTTGAGCAAATAAAGTCTCCAAGAATAGTACTACCCCATGTGTTATGTGAGATCCCCTTTAATAAGCTTGTAGGGGTATGTACATATCCCTCAACACACTGTGATGCAGAGATCCACAGTTGATAACAATAACTGTACTAGCCCTGGAACTGGAAGACATACAGGTTTGTTGTCCACCTAATAAAACATGCTAAGATTAAAAAAACCCCAAAAAACAAAAAAACAACACACAAGGCTCCACAGTTCCAGAGACACCTCTCTGGAAAGAAAAGAATATTTTAGTCATACTTCTGCCAGAACTCTACTTTGTGGGAGACAAGTGGTGTTGATTGCCCCAGGAGGAGCTGTGGAAGGAAGATGGAAATTTGTCAAATCATATGTGCATCTGTGTGTGAGAGGGGGAGGAGGTGAAGTCTCTTTGTCCATTGGGTACACCTCAGCCAGGATATGTCTACACTGCCCTCAAACTAGTGGCATGTTCAGAGATGTATCCTAGCTAGATTTGAACTGCCTCATTTTGCCATTGGTTCCGTGCTGCACAGAGCCCAGCATAAGCTCATTTTCTTCAGCTCCTTAGCTGGATTTTGCTCCCATTCTGACCTTCCCTCTGTGAGATCAATATTGCACACTGTACCCAGTGTAGCTAATTTTAAACATGGACACATCTCTGTGCTATACAGTAGTCAGTGGGATGGCTGTGTACCCAGCATGTCAAGAATACCTTCCCGTTGTCACTCGTCATGCTGAAATCTCTCCACAAGAACAGAATCTTCCACAAACAGGAGGCAACCTGAGCTCTGTTGTGGTTCATTAGGAACAACGAGCCCTGCTGTGCCCACATCCCATCTGATGTGTTGCTCTTGGATTCCTGTTGTTTCCTGTTTTATTCGCCCTCCACTGCTTCCTGCCTCTTTGCTGTACCTGATGTGGAGAGCAGCTGAAGCCTCTCGGGCACAGGGTCAGTGCTGTGAGGTGTCCAGCACAGTTTGGGGCATGATCAGATACTGTGTTTGAGCTAAGCCCTTCTTATGGTAAGAAGCTCTACTGATCCCTGTTTGTTTGTTGCCAGGAATGTGAAGGTTGATCTAGGTAAGAAATCTTTCCACTAGGAAATACTGTATTTCAGAAGTGAATTACACCTGAAAATAAAGGACCAGATTTTCAGTTCCCAACAAGATCCCTTTGAACAGGAGGGGTGACATGGAAATATGCTCTCCACACCCACCTCACAACCAGTTCTTGTGCTGTCATTGCTTGAATGAACACAATGGGCTTATTTTGTGATTGCTGCCTTTGGCTTGAGGGATATATTGAAGATAGTAGTGGGGGGAACTAGGAGACAATGCAGTCCATCAGTCCCAGGTTAGAAGAATGGTTTGAAAGGAATCTGTGGACAGAATGCCCTGAAGCTTTTTGAACAGAAGCTGACCCCTGCTCACTCCAGAGTTAAAAGCTAGAAAGGGCATTATCTACCTTTGATTCCCCTGCCAAGTAAAAGCTCATGCACCAGACAGAGTCTTTAATTTCAGATACAGGTCCTATTTTGTGCAGAGCAGCACCTGCAGAGTCAATATTTTGACTAAAATGGGAAAGGCTCTCATTGTCTGTATTTGGCTCTAAATGTATCCTCAGCTAGAGCTGTGTTATTTCCTAAATTACATTTTCCCACTATGGGATTTAAAGTACCCAGTGGGTTGACATAATTGTTCAAAAATTATTCTGATGGGGGATAGCTTGTTGTTTTATATGTTTTAGAACATCAGATTGAGTGAAAACTGGCATCTTCTACCAATGAAACAAAGCCACAGGATTCTTTTTCAGATCTCTTTCTTCCTAATAGAAGTCAGTGTATTCTTGGGTGTACAGCATTTCTGCAGTGAGGTAGTTCCTATTTGTTTTCTTTTCTTTGAATCTGGACTGAGACCTGAGATAAAGTATCTGATGAAGTTATACTGAAAGAGAAGGAAAATCCCTCTAAGTTGATGGTAAAAGATGAAGGAGATTGATCAAGCCTTTTTCCACAAAGGACTGGATTTGTTTTCAAAATGTTGTACTAGTGTCTCCTACAAACCAGATTCAGCAATGAATAGGAATATCATCCTGAAGATAACAGTTCTTTCAGAAACAGCATATCTGTTACAGTGTTATCAGGAAGCTGCAAAAAGCTTGGATTTTTGTTACAGTAAATGCTGG
Source organism: Illadopsis cleaveri (assembly GCA_013399915.1). Classification (NCBI taxonomy): domain Eukaryota; kingdom Metazoa; phylum Chordata; class Aves; order Passeriformes; family Timaliidae; genus Illadopsis; species Illadopsis cleaveri. The sequence continues at coordinate 83,036 of VXBB01024401.1, forward strand.
AGCTGATTTTGCCAACAGTTTAAATAATGGAAATCTTTGTCTCACCTTACAGGTGAAGATCATTCAGATGTATCTGAAGATGAATGCAGATATCATCTCTCTTTGCATGATAGTACCAGCCATTTAAAGACTCAAAAAGATGATGGTGTGGGAAGCTATTGTCTAAGAACTTCCCTCTTGTGTACCTTTTTCCAGACTGGTGGACAGCAGGCACACTAATACTTTACTTTGCAAGAATTAGTGCTTTTAAAAAATAAAGCAGATGGCACTATTGACTGTGTTTACAAGGGCAGTTTGCAAAGACTACAGTTCCCAGTCTGTGGTATCACACACATGTTCAAGTGCAGGATCTTTGGAGTAGAGTGGAGGAGGAGCAGCCACATGTACCAGGCGTTAAGCACAAAAGCATTTTTTCCATAACCCCAGTGGAAGCTTACAAGGTGATTTCCAAACTAGGAAGTGAGATCTAAATATTCTGTGTGAAAATAGCTTGATGCATTGGTAAAGCAGAATTCCCTTTCTCTCCTGTCCTGTCCTGTCCTGTCCTGTCCTGTCCTGTCCTGTCCTGTCCTGTCCTGTCCTGTCCCGTCCTGTCCTGTCCTGTCCTGTCGTGTTCCAGCTGTTATGACACCTTAGCAGTAAAGATATTTCTATCTAAATAGGGTAGAAATTAAAAAAATATTTTACTAGAAAGAAAAAAATAAATCTAGGTCTCAAATACAGAATCCAAAGGAAACACCTGATGGAGAAAGAGGTTTCAGCTGAACAGATTTGCTAAGAATTTCTTTTTGCAGACAGCCTTCATTGATGGGAAAAAAAATATCAAAGGGTTGAACATTTTTTCAAGCAATAAAATGGATTTAGAGAGCTATTTTCAGTCCCTGGATTTGTCTGTCAAACTTGATGGTACCTGCACTAAGGAAAAGAGCAAGAAGAGAGGTCACTGTACCTCACAGAAGGTGTGAGCTGAATGAGAGCTCAGCCTGCAGGGGAGAGTGTGGGCATGAAGCATATGCCAGTCTAGGGAGTTGTGGTTTGACATTGTGCTGACAGAGCAAACCTAAGATTTCCCTCTGAGAACACTGAAACATTTAATATTTTCATCTTTGAGGGAAAAAAAAAGCAGAAATATCATTAGTTTGACAATTCTGAAAGTCCCAGTTACCTAAGAAAAAACTCCAAACCCCAATATGTTCATAGAAAATGACCCAAAGAGAAAAGAATGCTTTGTCCAGCTTTTATTCCAGTAAGAGAATGTTACCTTGTGGGTAGGAGATGAAGAGAAGGTCTTTCAAATTCAGAAAGTGTTTCTACAACTTGGACAAAAGCACCTTGGGAAAATATCTAGAATTAATAGGCAGATCTTACAAAAAAAATCTGGCAACTTTGCACCCTCTCTCCCATCCAAAAAACCGAAAGAGGTAAAGAGGTACAAGGAAAAAGAAGGCTTGTAATCAGATTTTGTCTGCATGGGATGAAATCTTGTAGACACTGACGGAGCACCAGCATAGTAACCAAAACCCAGTGGGGCTGTTTTTCTGAGAACAAAGCTGCTTCAGAGGGCTATTGTTTCCATTAGAGAATGTTGTGCTCTGGCAATGAAATCTTCATGTGTTTTATGCATTCTGCTGTTTGTCAGTGAAAGTGCTTTATCACATGTTTGTCACCGGCAGGATTCAGGCCCAGATCTCTTCGAAGTGACTAATGCTATCACCTTTCAGCCTGAGACTGACAAACTCACAATCCCCTATTACTGTCAGCATTGTGGTCATGCTGAAGTATTAAAAGCTCTTTCTTGTTCCATCAAAGGAAGAATTAACCTTTTGATCTACTTTGCAGCATTCTGAACCCTGGGTTGTTTGTTTCATGTTAATGAAATTCAATCTTTGTGCAACAGCAGAGGCTTCTTAAGTCTTACAATTCTTCAACAGAGGCTGGGAATGGAAACCTGATCTCACAAGTACGGTCTGGAGTCTTGCTGTCAAGGTCATTCAGCCTTTTCTAAACAGAAAGGAACTGCAGGAAAAAAAGAATATAAAATGTTTTCTGCTTTATTTTTGACTATTTATTGGACAAAAGATATTTTTTGCTTTCATCTTTAATATTAGGTCTAATAACAGTCCTATAAACAGCCTCCTGTCAAACAATTGTCTCAAAGCAGTGCTGTGAAAATGTCTTCTGTTCTTAACTCTGCATCAGAGAATAGCTGGGAGGTCAGTGCTGAATTAATTATATTAGAGATTATTCTAGATATTTCTAAGACTTTGGTTCATCTCTCTCTATCAAGAAAATGTATAAAACAGCATTACTGGTAGCTTTTTTGAAGGATACTGATGGATGGTTCTTAGTCCCAGAACTGAGGATGACACAGTGGAAGAGTGATAATGACACTAGATTCTGCCATTGACCATTAAAATAGTAGAGCTGGGCAGGAAAGATGCTGGCACCATCTGGCTGGCAGGGCAGATTTGTTCTTCAAAGCACAGTTTGCAGTGTTATGCCACGTAATACAACATATGAGGAAAAGAGGCTGGCTTGCTGTTTGCAGCAATTTTCCACAGCCATTTTTCTTGTTTGTATCTCTTGCATGGAAGACACACAATTTCCATGATCCAGAGCATGTTTTTCATTGCTTGAAGTAAATAAGTTCTGTGCTCAGCTGGGGAATGCACTACAACTGCAGAACAGTGATGTCATAAAACTTCTTACTTCCATTTTTCTGTTTTTGAGAGGCTGTAGGGTTGGCAACTTGCAGTTCATGCACTCGCAACTCCTTGCACTTGTAATAGAATTATTGAAATGAATCTTTCACAAGATATGGTTCAGATAATACCGCAAAAATTTCTCAGCAGCTTTTTTAGAACTTCCTTTGACTGCCAGACCAGTGCAGACAGGTAGCTTGGTGTGCATATGTGTGAGAGGGGCAGACTATTTTCATATGACTGGATATCACCTGGTTCTATACAGGCTGTGAGATCACCCTGCGTCCTGATTTATCAGCACTTGCAGTGTAGGCTCTAAGCACAAATACAGATGCACAGCCAACAACAAAACCCTTTGAATAGCTGCAAGACAAAAATAGGATTGTTTTTGTGTCCACGTGAACCAGCAGCAAGATTCACTGTCTGCCTTACAATTCAAAATGCAATAAATTATATGAAGCTGAGTATGACTGTCATACTACCCCTTGTGTTCTGACGGAAACTGAGGCCACAAAGAGGGAAAAATCCTGGCTTGAGATGATACAGCAATTCTTCAACAGAGGCTGGGAGTGGAAACTTGACATCACAAATATAGTTTGGAGTCTTAATGTCAAGGTTGTTTAGCCTTGTCTGTACAGAATGGACCTGTAAAAGAGAGAACATGAACTATTTCCCATTTAATTTTGAACTGTTTATTGGACCAAACTACAAATTTCTGTCTTGCCATTAATACTGCTTCTTCATCCTTGCTTTGAAACAAAAAATACTTCAAAACATGGAAACCGTCTGAAATTGGTAAATGTTTTGTTACCTAGTCCCACACTGTATCGCTATTCTTTTTTTCTTCTTGGTTTCTTTAGGAGTGAAAAGAGACATCTAAAAGCTGGCTTTGATGCTTAATTTGTAGACTGTAAAAACAGGAGATGTTTGGAAAGGTACATCAATATTGATTGGAATTGTGTGATTCCCAGTGCAGTTCATTCTTATGTAGAAGAGTAAACTCTAAATTCCCTGTTTCACTGATAACAAGATTTTGCAGTAATCCTAATAGCATGGCATTTAGCCTGAAAGGACCAGAGCTGCAGCGCAAAGGTGCCTGCCTCACCTGTTTTAATTCCTCTCCAACACTCTGCAAAGCAAATTTACAGGTAGAAAGTCTGGATGTGGTACAAACAGCTTCTGCTCATGTCTGCCCTTGTTCCAATGACAGAAAGTGGAGTCTTCTTTTTTCTGACATGTGTCTAGCTTTCTGACCAGGCTGGTTTTGCTTCCTTATTTTCATCTATCATCTAATTTCTTCAATAATTAAAGAGCTTTCACTGACTTGATCTGCTCTTTAATGCGTTGAATGCATATATGCAGCTGTAATTTTCACCTTCAAGCATCAGGGTAAATAAGGATGTCATGACTCTGAACCGTTCCATCCTTGTGGTAACAGTCCTAAAGTAGTCTGAGTAGCCAAGATGCTGAAGGAAAGAAATTGGTTTTGATCTGTCCAACTAAAGTCATTTTCCTTTGCATCTCTTTGCAGATTAGTTATTTGTCTTCTGTGAATTAAAGCATTTGATTAGGAAAAAGAAACAGAGAAACCAAGAAAAGGGTGTTTTTGTAAAAAAATTTAAAACAATGTCTTCAAAATTAGAAATATTTTTATCCATTTGTAATAAAAACATTTCCATTGCAGTTACTGTGGTAGGCATTAAGACAGCTTTCTACATGACTAGGAATACATAACTACACACTGAGTGTAGCTGTCCTGTTTTTAAATTTTATGAATAGTTAACCTTTTCCAGTAGCTTGTACTGTGGAGCCGAATATTTCCTAGCATGGAGAAGGTGAAAATGCTTTGGAAGGAAGGCAGTATTGGAGATTAGAGAAGGAAAAATATCCAACTCAATTATTTTTTTCTTGGGATGTTCTTTGCTTCTTTTCTTTTTAGATTGAACTATCGTCTTTTAGATTTGCTTCTTTTCTTTTTAGATTGCACTATCTGTATCAAAGCTTCTCCATAAGCTCAGTTCTTCTGCTGTCATCTTTTCTTTTCAAGGTACACCACCCCTTTTGTCCAATTTTGAGAATTTTTGTGGCACTGCTCTCACAGCATATGTCAACTCTTCCATTATTAGATACTGCACTAACAATTTTTTTCCCAGCAATATATAATGGGAGCTGTTCCTTGGGTCCATGGTTTTTAGATTGCTTTTTTTTTGCCTAAAAAGAGCAGCAGCAAGAGTGGCTTCCTCATTCCCATCTTAAATCTTCTGAATGGACTGAATCCCAATACACATGTCTATAAGTCCTGTTCAAGTTCTGTCTCTAACATTTTTTTATTGCTTTCAAGATGGATTTTCAAAATATTTTTATCATCTTGTATTTCCATATTGTATGTATGAAGGAAAACCAGACTGTTTTGCATTTCATACAGACATCTGGGGCAATATTACGTATTTTGTGAGATAACAATAGGGAAATACACATTCGGTAAACTAGATTGTACTGAATCCTGCCTGACAGTTAGTTTTGGAGCAAGAATTTATCATGTGCATGATCTCATCTCAGTCTTCTGCTGTTATTTCATATTTACAGTCTAGACTAAATAACTTAATAGTTTTTATGCAGTTTGTGTTTTAAAACCAGCTATGAATCATATATTTTAGACATACTTTTGATCATGGAAACTTCAGCCTTTGCATTATACTTTCTAATGAAGCTAGCCTAGTTTGTCTCTTGTCCGGAAATATTATAAATAACATAAGCAAACAGTATACATTTATATTGTGTGGCCTCCTTTCTCTTTCCCTAGCTTTCCCCCTTCCTCCTGGTACGAAATCATCTATTTGCTACAGTTTCTTTTAATGAAGATATTAAAGAATTTTTATTTTCCTTCTGATTAAGAGAGATTTCTGAGTTCTGATTTTTTCTTTTCCTTTTTTTTTTTCTTTTGACTGTATAGCTTGTCTTTTATGCAACCAATTAGTGAATATAGTTTTAATTACCAGGTGATATTTCATGAGTGCCAGAGTTTTGGGGGAAAAATCTTGTAACTGCTATAATGAGAGTTAGTTCGCCATTTTATGATCAAGTCATAATTGCCTTCTGGTGCCCCATCCTTCAAAGGTTCTCATTCACATGTTTGTGCAAACACAACATGTTTGAAACATGTCCTCAGTAACAGTGTTTTATGCCAATGCTTAGACATTGGAGTCTCTTCTGAAATATTTCTTTGTGCTTTTGGCTTTTTTTGCTTGTTTTGGTGAAAGAGGGGCAAGAAGTTTCTGAATTTTACCACATAATTTTGCCTGCTTGAACTACCACACAGGACTCTAATTAATGTCTTAATTTATACACAATGATTTTTGTTTAGTTTTTCAACTTTTTTCCCCTGCAGGATAGGGCAGATGATTTTTGTAGATATTTTTGATCCATTTGAAAATGAATCACAAAATAATTTCTCCAAAATATGATGCGCTTAACATTGATAGCAAAAGTGTTAAAGTTTTCTTCTTCATATTCTGGGCATGCTATTCCATATGGAGAAATTCTCTTTTATATTATTATATTTATATATACCAAAGAGATCCTTCTTTTATAAAGCTTTTTGGGTGCTGCTTCACCCTTGTAAATATTTCTGTGCACAATCCTTAATAGCAGCATTTTAAACGCTTTCATTTACACTCAAAAAGGAGGTCTATAAGACTCTGGATTAAAAGAATTCCATATTTGGTTTAAGTTTTAAAATTGCCTCTTTGCGACAAGCTGATGATCAGCAAGCCTTCTGTCACCATAGTGAAGTGTTCTTATAATCAGGGAGATGGCTGTATCTCAAACATTATGCAGCATTTATGAGCACATCCATTTGTTCAAGTCTCCTTCATTTTAAGAATTTCATTGTCTTGCTGGGTTCACTAGGCTCTTTCCTTATATTAGAATCAGACATTTCGAAATCTGTTTCATACTAGCTCTTGCAGCAAAACAAATTGTCTTGATTTGCTTGTTCACTAGAGCTTATTTTCTAAAATGCTCTGAAGTTGTAAACAGCCTTGCTTTTTAAATGTACCATTTTTGTCTTTAAAGGATAGTGTGGCTGGCTGGACACATTCATTTGAAATCACTCAAATTCCTAACCTCTGTGACTTCCTCACTTACAGAGTCTGTCTTTGCCAAATAGATGAGCTGTCTGGGATTTTCATGATACTAGTGTTTTAGATACTATTTGCATGTTTTTAATCTGTTGGAGAAAGTCTGCATTGTTCTGTAGTCATCTTGCATTTTCAGGCAACTCATAGTGAAGTACTGGGAGGTTCTAAGAGAGCGCCTCACCCCCAGCTAGAGAAAAGAATGGGACAAGACCAACAAAAGCCATGAAAAATGCTAGTATATGTGAGGTTTAACTGAAGCTTACTGTTTATCTGAGAAATTATTGAGCTTTCTTGTATGCAGCCAAATAATTTTTGAGCATTTTTATGCCTAATGCAGTGGTGAAGCTTTATTTAAGTAGCATTTGTGAACGCTGACAGGGAGGAAAGGTGTTTACGAGCAGGAAGCACTTGAGTTCATTGGTATCTAGTATTTGGAGAAAATATCTGATTAATCACAATTGATAAAGATGATCAAAATCATCCAGAAGGCTGAAATTAAAATATTTAGCTTTAATCAGTAATCACTGTAGTGATAATTAAGTGTTTCTGTCTTCAAGAGATGGCTAAATGGACATGTGGCAAAAGCTATCCATGAATTTCATTGTATTATCTTCTCTATGCCTCTGTTGGATAGCTCATATGAATGGAGAATTTGCTTTTCTTAACTAAATATGATTTCAAATGAAAAATGAAAGCTGCTTTGTTATGCAGCTGTGGGCTTGTCAGTCAGTTACTGTCAGATTTCTTTGGGAAGTTCAAACATGAAGCACATTAAGCTTCAAGTAAAGACCAAATTGGGGTAATCAGTTTGGGTAAATCAGAAGAGCTCATTTGACTTCAGCTAAAAATCTTGCTGTCTAGGTCTGATTCTCAGTGATACCCTTGTATTTACATATTTTAAAACTGCGAGTTGCAGAAACCTAACTTGTGATAGCAGCATTTTTTCCCTGTTAAATGCAAAGCAGCAGAGAATTAGGTCCTAGCTTCCAGTCAAATTTGGAAAAAGAGAACAGCAGTGGGAGATAGCTTTTAAATATATTGCAAAGTAAAAAACCCAAAACTATAATACACTCCTCATTTATTTTTCATCACCTTCCTTGTATGTGTGAATAGTCACACTGAAGCACAGCTATATTTAATCCTTGTTTAAGTCAGCTCCTGTCAACATAAGCTGTAATTGAAGGCCAAGTCAGTAGAACCTCACCCAGGAGTGGAAGCGGTTGTAGCATGAATTGCCTCAACTCCCTGCCTGCCTCTCAGGGCACAAAAACAAGATCAGTGCTGCATGCCTGGGACCTGACCAGGCCCAGTGCTAGAGACACTAAGAAGGGTGTTCTTCAGCAGGCTTTTGGTTCCTCAGACCATGTTGTTTCCCAGCAGGAGACAACAAAGCCAGCTCTCACTCTTGTGAGGGCAAATCCCCGTGGATGACCAATGCACTGTTGACAGCAGGAAGTATGACTCAGACTTTGGATTTGGTTAACTGGAATACCAACAGGGTGACTCTGGAGTTGTGTTACTGTTGTTCCTACCACAGCAAAGACTCAAAGTGTCAGGAACTGTTTGGGTCTCTGTAATGTTTTCATCTTTTTACATTGTAAGTGCTACAGAGATGTTATGAACTGAAAGTCAGTAATTCTTGACCCAAACAGGTAAGTGGTAAATTATGTAGGTGTGGAAGTAGTGTAATAGATCCTCAATTCAATATACAATTATTATGAGATATATAAAGAAAAATTGACTGTCTTAAATTTGTGCCTTTGTTTTTCATGTTCTTCTACATAAAATAGCATGAAAATATGATTAACCAGTGAATGAGAAATTAACTGAAAGAGAATATCATAGATCCCAGTGAGGTGTTTGAATTCTACCGCATTTACACAGAGCCTCTCACATCCTGACGGATGTCATTAAGTGACATCATAGTGGAACATGACACAATGCTATTTTAAATGTTATCAAGTCCGAAACTAGTGGTACACTAGCTAAGAATAAAACATCAGGGCATCCAGTCTTTTTTTTTTCACAGCCTTCTTGAGGAAAAGCTCCTTTCATCTCTTTTTGTGATTCTTTTCCTAATTTCCTTTCTTCATAGTGGGGATAATACCCACCATGAGTTGGTGAAAATACTATTTAATGTATTAACATGATCCTAAGGATACAGATTGGTGAATGCTATTGTGCTAATATTACTTTACATCATCTTCCTCTTTTATCTTTCAGATTGGTGAGTTTGTCTTTTGCATGACTCTCCCAAAATGGTTAAGGATCTGAGTGCCTCTGTGCCCATGTGAAAACCTGCCATTGTTTCTCAAAAGGTCATTACATTAAATAGAAGCTGCAGTGATCTTTATGAAGGCAAGAAAACCTGCCCAAAAATGATGAAAGAGCAGCCACACACAAAGCCTTTGATAACTCTGTTATTGAGTGAATGAGTTCCTTGACCTCTTGGGATTACTTCAGTGTATTTTTGTTTTGAGTTTTGGTTTAAACCATAAACTAGTTTTGCCAGCACAGTTACTCAAAATGTAGGAAAAAAAGAAATCAGAGACATAATCCAGTCAGAGATAAAGAGCTACTGAAAACCTTCACAGAGGTACACTTCTCTGTACGGGGAAGGATGCCAATTTTCTTCAGCTGCTGCTAAGGCTGGTGAGACTGGTTGCCTTCCCTGAAAATAGCCCAAGGCTTAAAGCCACTGGGCTCCCCTACTCCTTGTTCATATGGATGTGCAGATAGACCAGGAGTCCATAGAACTGGGTTTCTCTGGTCTTCCCTGTGAGACTGCTGTGAAAATGGGGACTCTGACCCATGGCTTCAGGCTTTTCAGGCTATGACAAGCAATGGCACAGCTTTCTGCTTCTGTGCCTATGAATCTGGGACCACTGAGGCCACTTGAAGGCCTCCAGGAGTACAGACATTGATTGCAGTACAACCTAAAATGTTTATAAGCAACAATTTGTGGATCACTAAATGACAATATTTCAATTTAAGTGTTATTTTGTAGTGAAAATGCTGCCCTGCCAAAGGGACAGTCAGCCAGACTGCCCATGTGAGTTCTCTCAACCTAGAGACAGTCCCTCAGAGCTCAGGTATAGCTGGAGCTTGTTTGCTTTCCTGACACCCCACACTGACCAGGTGTTAAGGAGCAGGAAGATAGACATAGGTAGGCAAGGGAAGGTCTCCTGAATTCCATCTTGTCTGCCATGTGCCCTGATGTCCAGACTCCCATTTACTGTTTGGTCAGCTTGTGTGCACTTTTTAAAGAAGATATGAAGACAGCCTCTCTAGTCCAGCTGCAAAGGATACCAAATTCTGAACTCTCTTCCAAAGAGGACACTTGTATTTTAGACCTCTGTAATTTCAGGGTAATGTTTATCACCTAAGGATAATTACTTCGTGCCTCAGTTTACCTGCAGTACAAGTTATCCACCTCTTGGATGGGTGCTAATGGATACTTCAAATGGTACAGAGCAGAGCTGCTCTAGAAGCAAGGGCTGGGAGCTTCACCATCTCCAGAGCAGTGTCTGTATGTAGTAGAGGCTCCCAGCACCTGGATTTGAACTTGGCACGAGACAAGGGCTGCTACTGATCATTTGCCTTTAGGTGGCAAAAATGCTGTTGAGCTTGTAGCAACATGCCTGACCTAAGATTGGAACAGCTGATTTCACTGCAGCTATAAAGTTGGATGAGGATTTCTCCACTTCCATGCAGAATGGGACGCTTTACATAAGGATCTGTAAAGTAAAATTCCAGAAGTATAGCACTGGCCAGAAAGTGTAATTAGATCAGCTGGGCAGTAAAATGTCTCAAAATAACGGGTTTTTTTGTGAACTTCCAAATTTCAGTAAATATTCCCCAGGAAAATGTAATAAAATGAAAACTAGTTTCGGATAAATTCATTTCAGAATTTTGGTATTCAATTTAGCATAGGATGTTTTTACTTTAATGTATTTGTTCCCTAAGTTTTAACTACTAGTGAATGTTTTATGTTACTACTGCCATATTTTATGATAAAAGAGCTGTGCTTATTTCAAAAATAATGAATTGAGTTTGCTATTTTGTAATGGTTGAGATATTTTATCTGTTTTCTGGATCAGAGTATCTTCTGTTTGTATCATAATGAAACTATTAGTATAAATTGACAGCACTTTGATCTAGAAAAAATACTTATTTCAACATATTGTTGAGTAACAACCTATTATTCTTTCAGATTTTTTAAATGAAGGAGTATCTGTGTTTCTTCAGGAAACTGTTCCTGACTTCCTTTAGAATTACACTGTAAAATAAATATATTTTTCTAGCACAACATAATGCCAATGAAAGAAAGGGAGAATTTTACACTGGTACAAATGCATTTGTAGCTCCTTTCAGCACTCCCGCAGGAAGCAGACAGGGAGATGGAGCTCCAATGTCTTTTCCTGGTCAGATGCATGTGACCAAAGCCCAGGTGTCTTGAACTTTGATATCCTGCCTGTTGTTGTGGCAGAAGGAAAGTGCTGCATGTCTGACTGGACTGTACTGCCCAGTTTCCCTGGGCCCCAAGGCTCCAAGGTGTGGAGGAATGGGGATTGTTTCTGTTTATCAATGAGCAAACCCGGTTGACCATGGTGTTGGGTACAAGAGGCTTTCTTCTATGACTGTTTCTGGCCAGGGGTTGCTTACCTTGTTCCACTGGACTCTGAATGCAGCCTTCTGTAACATGGGAGAGGGAGCAAGGGGATTGAACAGTGTAGGAAGGAGAAAGGGAGGATGGATTTCTGAATTGCTTCACATGGGGGAACAGGCAAATGTTACTCTTGTTTTGGTGAAGGAGAAAGTAGTTTCTGAAGCATGAAATGCAAACTGAGACTCTTGTATAATTCTGGGAAAGAGAATCAATTGCTTGGAAGCAACTTAGCTTTAAAGATGTTCCTGATTTTTGATGATAATGGCTTTCAGAGAATGATTACAGGATCTTGTGTGGAGAGGACTATGACACCCAACTAAGCAGAAAATCACAGAAAGTGATGATAGAAAAGATATGTGCAAGATTAAAAATAAACACTTATTTTTTTTTCTGGATGATTTTTGCCAACTGCTGGGAGTGGCTCTCTATCCCTGCTGGAAAATATCTCACTGTGTTCTCAACTACTTCATTTTACTCCAGCAGGTTTGATTACTTAAGGGCATACATTTGTCTTGGTATATGATTATGCAGTGCATTTTCTAGTGGCTAGAAACTAGAAGTAGTATCAAGGTCACATTTGGTAAGCAAGGAAATAAGATGCCAAGGTTTATAGATAGATCTTTCACCTGCAGAGTTATGTCATGTGGATCAACATAAAATAGCAATAATGGCAAAGTCGGGAAGAAGTTTGTACCATTGCTGTTGCAGGTCTGTGGCTGCATGGAAGATTTCAGCCTCAGTAACCACTGTCACCAGCATCTTCTCCACCATTACACAACACATCTTTCCTTTTGCTCAGACCAGCCTGAGCAAGGTGCTTTGTGAAGAACTGTGTGTGCTATTTGTAGGTAAAGGACTTGCACAGTCTGATCTATTTATAGATAATACAGTTAATCTCATCTTGAAAACAAGGAGAAAAGTGATATAGACAGTGGCAGCTGTGACACTAATATATTATATTTAGCCATCGCATCCTCTCCTAACCTGGTGTTTATTGAATGTCATGACTGCACACAATTAGTCACTGTTTTGTCGTCGCTGGCTTGTGTGGTCTCCTCTGTTCAGCTTTGCAGACTTGTTAATAGTTAACTTGTGATTTTCTGCAGGGAGCTTAACCCAGTTTATTCAAATGTTCTAACCGTATTTAGCTGGGAGTTTTATATTGTTCCAGCTTCATTTCCCACACAGCTGTACGTGCTTCTTGCAGACAAAAGATCCGTACAGTCCTATTTATTTATTGATTACAAGATTTACACTGCTTGGGAACAGCAAGAAAACAGCAGCCAGTGGCAGGTGGAACACTTTTTTCCAATTATAGTTGAGAAGTCTCTATCATTAGTCCAGTTATACCCATCAGAGCACTCTGGACTGACTTGCCAGTATATCTTCCTTGGAAAGTTACCCCATCCAAGGCCATGTACTGAATGAGATTGTCAAGTCTGCATCCAGAATTGTGCGGTTCCTTGAGCTAACCACTGGTTAATACTGATTTTTTTTTTGCTATGTTTTTTTTTCTTTTTCTTTTTTTTTTTTTGCACTTCTCTCCTATATATAAGAAATCCAGAGCTACAGATTAGAATTGACCGTGAGACCCATGAGGGAAAACAAATGTGGTTACATCAGCAAGTGATCTCTTCCAGATGGCCATGATTCTACAGTTCCTTGCTCAGAAAGGACTTGGTCATTATTTTTGTTTTGTCATAGACCAGAAACTTGCTATAAAAACCTTGTCCCAAAGCTCATCTATGTATAACACTAAACACATAAATAATATAGGGAGAATGTTTATATCTAGAGGGATGATTCTATCTTACAGATACTTGAAATGGGAAACAATAATTGTACTAGTAAAGATAACCTTACATTTACATAGTACTCGCAGTTGAGGGGTAAATATTTTTTCTATATTTTCCATTTTATACCTACATCCTTAAACCAGATAAAGAAAGATATTTTTTCTTGTAACTGAAATATTTCTTTCTAAATTACAACATGTGACATGATAAGGTGACATTTTAGACTTGGTCTATGTCAGAATGCTACAGAAAGAACAGCTAAGACAGCAGCAAGGAGAGATCATGTTAAAGGCAACTAACTTCTTTCTGATAAGTAACAAGGGGAGTATCTCCTGCCAGCTTGTCACTGCAAGAAACAAACCCTATGATCTTAAACAGTTTCCAACTTCTGTGTTTCAGCAGTGGCTGAAAGAAAAGCAAATCTGCTTTTTATCATCCTTATGCAGGCTGCTGTAACGTCACAGTGGCTAACCTCTGACTGTGTGAAGGACAGGACATTGCAGCAACCTCAGAGAACATGATAGAGAAAGACAAGAAAGGGGATACCATAAATAGTGAGAGGGAGGAGAAATTAGCTGAAGAAACCTTTTGGAAGAGAAGTAACTCTTTTTAGTTTTGTGTCATCTTTTGTGTGTTTAGAAAGCTTGGGTTTTAGTGAAGCTGTATCCAAACAAAAAAAGAAAAAAATCCTCCATGCTGTCCCCAAGAAAAGACACACAGGCATCTTCTGGCATATATGTGCACTAAAATTATTGGGATTGCATCTCGGAGTATAGAAGCCTGTTTCCTATTTACAGATGGTGAAATACAAGTGCAGTAAATCATAGGTTGAAATTTTTGAAACTTGTCATGAGTTGAGGAACCAATATTCCCTCACAAAATACCAATGATGAATGTTTACACTTTATTGATTCAGTTTGTGTTTGTCTGTTCTGCACCTTTGCTGATCTGGAACAGTGTCAGCAAAGAGACTCTTCCCCTTTGCATGAACTGCATTTGAGAAGACTCAAGTCATGCCAGAAAGATTTTATGTCCATTATCAAATTAGTGATGTGTATTGAAGAATGATGCCCAAATTTCCAAACACAAGAACCTTTTAATGATTCACCATGACTCAGAAACCTATGATCCTGCAAGTAGCAAATACATGTGGCAAACAAAGTTGGCCAAATCTTAGAAATACAGTTATATTTTATTTAGACTGGGAAAGACATCATTTTCTGATGTTTCCTGTAAAACGGAATTTCTGTTGAAAAGATAATCTGCAAATAGCAACACATGGGATTTCTGAAATGAAGTATGACCCCTGTCAGCTGCTGGCTGAAATTCATGTGGTGCCCACTGGGCTCAGTGCTGCCCACCTCCTGAACAGCAGCTGTGACTTTCATGATTGTGTGAATTTTGCTCAGTGTCTGCTCCCTTCCCTGGTCTGGATTACTGGGATGTGTTTGCCTTCTGGAAGCAGTTTCAGAGTTTCTAAGTCCCCAAGCCAGCTGGCTCCCTTGCTTGTAGGGGCTGGATGCCTGGCAGTCCCTTGGAATCCCACTTCATGATTCATCAAAGATGCTGATCCCTCCCAGTGCTGATACCAGCTTGCTCTGATGAAGCCATGTCTTGTTGGAAAGTTCACAACCACCTTTGACTGGTAAAAATGATTAATTGATACTCCCAGAGACACTGATACACAGGCACATCATTATCACTAGTTCCCTTGCTGTATGATTACCAGACATAATTCAATATTTCTCCCATGAACAATGCATTTACCAGTTATGCTCCACCTGCCCCTTTGGCAGTGTCCACAACACAGAACAGCTGAGCAGGCCTGCCAGCCCTTTCCAGCCTTCATCCTCATGCCCTGGCACAAGTTGCAAGGCAGAAGTGATCTAATGCCCATTACCCAATTGTCTTCACACAGTTCATCCTTATGTCAGCCTATCCTTTCCACATATCCACATCTCTGTCCTTGGCTGCTTGGGCCCACTGCCTTCTGTCACTTCAGTTAGGTGGCACTACTGTATTTTCCACTGCTGCATATGCTCACTTTTCTTCTCATTATCTCCTCCTTCAGTTTACTGAGCTTTCTTCTGCCTTCAAACCTCATGTTCCATATTGCCTATCACTGGGGAGCCAGAGCTTCCTCTTCCCCTTCCTACTTCAGATGCAGTCAGACACAGCCTTTTCACATCCTATCCCTTCCTCTCCTGTTTTTCAATAAATCAGTCTCTTCTGCCTTCTTCTCAGGTCTCTTTCTATTAAACACTGTCTCAATATGTTTTACCTCCTTTTTCACCATTTGTCCTGGAGCCATGACAAAGTCAGTTTTCTCTTTGTCTTGCCTCATTCATCTCCTTTCCACTCAATAACCCTAGCTCTTCTTCCACTGGGATTTGTTCCACCCAATTTGTCTTATTTCTTAAGGTTTATTTGATTCAGCTATGTGTGTGTTTATGTGAGCATCTAAATCTAATGACCCATTCTTTAACCCATTGGTAAACTGAAACCTCAGCAATAACCGAGTGAAGATCTTAAAAATACCAACTTCCTGCAGTTTTCATGAAGATTGATGACTGGGTGAAGAAAAAAGATTTGCACTTGCCTTTCCTGCTGGAAAGGTTGCAGCATGTGCTCTTACTTCCAATGAATGTACAATTATTAGTTGTTATTAATAGTCAACACCAGGAAAAACTTGGCTCAGAGTTTGCATTTTCCTTGACAAAAGACAATGAAGTCATAAGAAGCAAATTTTTAAGAAATCAGACAACAAGAATTCTGTTGCTCATGGAACTGCTCTTTTTTCATTCTTTCACTCAATGTTTCCTTTTTTAACTTTGAAGTTGCACTTTTTTATTTCATATCTACTTTTAGCAACTTTTATCTTCTTTTATCTTGGTTTAGTCACTCAGGTTTCTGGTTTGACCTCTGTTTGTGAACCCGTTCTTTCTGCATCTTGACTTCTTCTTCAAGGTATCTCCCTTCATGTCTCCAAATTCACCTTTATGCATTGTCTTGTCCCTTAAGGCTTCTATTTCTCCTATTTTCTGTCTGAGGACTCTTCTCATGAATGTCAGTTCCTTAGTTTTGTAGCTCCTGGTGACAGCCACCATTCCTGAGCACCTTCTTCATAGTCTGTGCCTCTGTAAGGAGAAAATTGCCTTTTAAATGCAGAACCAAAAAAAAAGGAAAAAAAAGACATTGATTTTTCTGGAAGGGAGGGGAAGAATATAGAACCTTTCTGTAACCTTGTAAATTAATTCATAGCCACAGTGAAAGCTGATCTGCCCTTTTATCAGACTTGATAAATTTTCATATAAATGTTCACAGTTCTGTCACATGCAGAAGAAATCTTTCTCTTATTACAAGTTGAGATGCAGATTTGTTTCTGAGACATGTAAAGTTATTCTGCACTATAGTTCATGCAATGAGAAGGCTGTAAGGCTTTCAAGTCATACAAGTCTTATTTTGCTTATTTTATTCTCAGTGACCTCTCAATAGTAACTAATATTTAAAAGAAATAGGGAGAAATGAAGTTGGGACCTTCTGAGAAGAAGAATATCAATACTTGGCATGGAAATGTATTAAAAAACAGCAACAAGAAGAGACAAGAAAAAAAAGAGCAGGATAAATTGTTAATTCATCCTGAAATATCATCTGAATTGTTTCAGAAATACCAACAATGAGTTAAATTCAGCATTTCAGAGCTAAGATCCTAAATCATATACTTGCTGAGAGAATTTCTTTCAACCTGAAACACAAATATAATTGATGCAAGAAATCAAGGATAGAAGACTTTTATAATTGAGTGATAGATAATGAGAAGCAGCAGAGAATAGATGCTCTCTAGTGGGCCTGGTTATGAGGAATGCTCCTCATTTTCAGTCCAGGAGCACATAGAGCAATCTCTCCAGCAGAGTTTTCAATCACTGTATTTCATAAATCCTAGAGACCACACTCAACTGCCTGCATAGGAGTGAAATTAAAATCCTGTACTAAGTGAGAATTTGATTTTGCCCTAAGCAATTTCTGCAGAAAATTTTCTTAGTACTTCAGCCTGTGAAGTGTTACAGGTACAGTGTTACGACAGATAGCTTCATTTCCACAACCAGTAAGAGCTCCTGAGTGACAGTAGGTTCAGCTCCCAGTTTCATACCTAAATTGAGCAAAAGGAAATCAAGTAAATAGGAGCAATGAAATTGCAGCTTGCTTGTGTAGCATCAGATCAGACCATAGCTCTTACACTAACATGAGGTAAATGGGAACATCATACTTGACAGGCAATAACCTCAGTTCTGACCAATAGGTGGAGAGTTTTCAAATATTTTCTTTTATCTGGATTTTAATCTTTATGTCAGGCCAGAAAAAGAAAGCTTCTCAAAATATTATTTTATATATGTGTCAAAACCTATTGTGCGGAGAGCAGTTTATGCTTTAAATTTGTAATAGCTGGCTGCCTTGTAATGTACTACCATTCACGTAATTGCCATCAAATTTTAGTGTTTTGGTCGAATAGTTATTTGCTGTTAAGCCACAATCTGCTTCTTATGCACTGCTTGTAGGGAACTATGAAATTATCTGTCTATGATAAAATAGCTTATGGAAGTGGGTAGTAGTTGAGGCTAATAGTAATGGTTATGTAATTGCAGTGAAATGTGGAGAGATTCTTCAGGTCAGTATTTTTCTAGAGTCTGTGCAGACAAGTAGTTAAAAAGTGCCTATTTCAGTTACCAGAAACACTGGTATGAAACATGCAAGAGAAAGGGGAAGCAATTATGGGTACATATAAACATAGTTAAACAAAAATAAAAGTAGGCCTACATATTTTGTCAATGAGAATCTTCTTCATATGAACATTTCAAGTGGAATCTAGCAGACGTTGCAGACAGACTGAATCAGCTGCTGGAAGAAAAGGGTAAGTGTATTCATATCATCTCAATAGCATTGATTTTCTACCTCAGATATTATGATGTTCATTCTTTTCTCCAGACCATTTTAGTGAAAACAGTTAAGAAGCATACTTGCCTTATTGCCTTATATTCTTAAGTCTTCTAAAAACTTCCCTTGCCCGTGGATTAAATGCCAAACCTTCCCTCACTTGATTTATTTTGCTTTTCTTCCATTTTCTGTTTATTGTTGATTTCAATTTTCTGGCATTTCCTTTCAAATTTGTGGGATTTTATTCAATAAAATTTATCCAGGAAATTGAGTGAAATGCAACCACTTAGGTGGAATATTTTCCCCAGATCTTCTGTAGCAGAAAATAAAAGCAGTGTAAACCTCTGCCATTATCTCATTTAAATCTGTTTCTGCTTTCAGCTTATAGCCTCACTAAATTAGCATTAGAGAAACAGACCTTTATGTTAAATTCATTACAGGGCTGTGCCAGCAGGACTAGTTGCATTTTAGTGGTCCCTCATTGCCTGTTTGCACAAAATTATAGCAAAGCCCTGAATAGTAAATTAAAATGGAACACAACATTTTTATGCTGAACTTCGAGTAGTTGAAAGCTTAAGCTTCTGTAGAACCCCATTACTATTGCATAAAGCATGTTTCCCATATTTAAAATTCTGATTAATTAAAAACACTTGCAGTAATTAACATGCATGCTAGAGGAAGCCAGAAATTATCTACACAAAATTACTTGTGGTTTATTTTGGGGCACATACAAGAAAACTTGATATACAAACTCTTTTCCTGGACTTCTGGCTCCATGAAATAACACTGTCTGGGTGTCTGGCTTTATGTTATTCCTTATAGTAGGTTTTTCTCTTACAGGCAGCTCTGTCTCTTTGAGCAGAGTTCTGCCTTGAGTGTATTTCATCTCTCCGGTTTGTGACCCAGGAGTTGGTGACCAGCTCTCCTCTTGCTTTCTACCTCTCTCCTTTTTTTGTCAAAAAGTCCTTCTTTGTCTTCTTCACATGTATTACATGTATTAATATAACACACATATTAATATGAGACACAGTAGGAAATGTAATAATTAATAACTACTGCTACAAGCTGCAGTGTAACCAGGGTTGTTGAAAGATGTTGCCAAATGAGGTGAACTCAATGGCACTCAACAGTATTCAAGCCAGTATTTTGCCTTACCTCCCTGCCATATATTTCTTTTGAAACAAAGGCTCTCTGGGCCATAATCCTACAAAGATCCATAATAAGATGAAGTGTCTATACATAATTTAGGAGTAAAAATTGCTGAAAGGATATAATAAATGCCCCAGTTTTATAGCACTGCATCTCAGTAAGCTCCTCTTTTATTTTACAGTCTGAGTGAGAACAAGAGTAAGCCAAGCCCATCTAAACAGTAAAGATATAGTGGTGGTTTTCATGGAGGCTTTTAACAAAATCTTCTCTGAACAACAGATTTTACTTGATAGCTAACTTGCAAATGTATACTGAATGAAATGGCTTTAATTCTTTCATAAATACAAATAAGATTAAAGTCCATATCAGCTTGTACATTTCATGTTCAGGAACATGTGACCACTACAAGTGGACCAGATAGACCACTGAACCTGCTTCAGTATTGTCACATTTTTTGATTAATCTCCATTTTGAGCTTTTGAGTTGATTTTGATGATACTCGTCAAAGATACTGTAGAGTCTGCGGGTGATATGTTTATTCAGAGTACGTACTTGTCCAAGCACACACACTGGATGGAAATTGTTCATCTCATAAAGCTGGCAGAAGACACATACTGAGTCTGCAGCTCCCCTGAACACTCACCCAGAGTTGCAACAGTCAGTTCACCTACCAAGACTGACTGTGGATCTGTTTTTTTCAACCTATTTCTAAGGCTGTGAATTCAGTGTGGTGCTCTTGGTAGATGTTATTCTTCTCCCCTGGTTTACTAACCAAGGAACCATTGTGCTTCTTCATGGATATGCCACTTGTGTATGAATAATCTGTGAAATACAAGCTAAACAACTTCCAAAGACCTATGCATTCTTCAAATCAAATGCAGCACAGTCCCCCCAGCTTTACAATTAATAGCTGCACGTGTATTTCAAAGAAAAATGTTCTTTATATACCAAATTTACTTATTAAAATAACCTCTGTGCAGTGCCTCATATGGGCAACTACAATGTTTTTGGTGCATGAAGGTGGAAAGACTTCAGGTGACTAAGGATGATTTTAGACAATAGAGAGAAAATTTTTAGCAGTTAGAGAGACTATGATACTTCTCATAGTGTCTGTCACTTACAACTTTGTATAAGTCTAAGTTGTCAGGTATAAAATACTGTGACATTAATTTTTTCCTGCATGTGGAAATATACTATAATAGTTATTGCAAGCTGGCTGAGATGCTTTGGATTTATCTCCTGCTTTATTGTGCACTGATTACAAGCTCATTAGTCTCTGTAAATATGTTCCCCAGAACACTCTGCAGCACGACTTGTGGTGATGGAGTCACCTCACTTTACAAGTAAAGCAATTTGAACAAAAATCAAATTTGAATCATAGCTTTCCTAATTATTTAGGAAACTATTTCCTAATTATTTATCCCTCTTTGCTCTTTCTCCTGTTAGTACATGAAGACAATTTTATACCACACCATCATGTAAGTTTTTTGTCATTGTTTGAGTAATTGCATAACTCAGTCAAGAGAAACATAACCAATATAAATTCAAGGTGTTGACACTTTTTAATATCAACAGTTATGTATTTGGTATAGCATGTAAAGTATGATTAACTCTTTGGGGTTATACAGAAATCAGTTAGCCAGAGTGTGAGGATATCAGATTAAAAGGCTACATATTTGCTGGTATTTGAAGTTGTTGGTAATTTATTTGGTTAAACATTAGCATATCCAGATTTTGCCATGCTGTTATTATGAGGGCTGGTCTAGCAACAGATTGTAAAGCAAGCTTATTTGGTAGTGTGCTGCTCTAGAATAGGAAGAGATGATTAAGTTTACTATTACATGGAGTCCTGTATCATCTAAGAATCTGTACTGGGTGTACTGGGTGAAATAAGAGGCCCAGCTAGCCCAGCGTCCCATGTCCAGCACCAGCCATACAGAGAGGCCCAGCAAAGAAGCACAAAACAGACAGGAATGACACCTTTCTCCTAACACATTCCTGCACTCCAGCTGTTTCCAGCTGTCTTTCCTAGGGCTGGATGTTATTTGGCAGTCTTAAGTAATCCTCAGAAGACCTCTCTTTGTGCTCATGTGAGCTTTACTATCTGCAATTGTGGCAAGATGTTGCGCAAGTCCACCACCTGTCACATGGAAAATTACCTTTCTTGTTTGCTTTGAACCTGGCTGCTGCCAGCTTCTTCTCTAGATGATCCGTAAGGTCCCCTCCAATCCAATCCAATCCAGCCTGGGAGCCCTAACTAATTTAAATCATGCTCTTGAAGGAAATATTTCCTTTTGCCTTTCAAGCATTATTGCTAGATTAGACCCTTCTGCCCTTTCATAATAGAAATTGTTTGGTAGCTTTTAGAACAGCTGACTTCACAACTTGTATTGCATGGAAATATTTAACTTCTGTATATTGCTATGTACATATATGTCTGATTCTGGTACAGTGCAAATGTGTAAATTTGCTGTTTTCAAAGCAGCTCTACCTGTTTAGAGCAAATGAAGCTGTCACTGGGGATCTGCCTTTCTGTTTATTGATGATGATGTAAATTTAATCGGTCTTTGAAAATTTTTACAACTTTTGTAGCCTACCTTAAAGATAATCAATGACCTAAATCTTCAAAATAATCTCTTTACAGAATTAAATGATAAAGAGGAGTGTGTAAAACAAAGTAGAGCTGTGTTTTCTCCTTTTTGGATTTAATCTTACTTGCCAATTGAATTTTGTCTGATATTACTGCTCTGCTGAGAATTTGGATTATGGAAACAGGAGTGCCTTATGTAATTTATTCCATGGGCAGTATGAGAACACAGCATATTTCAATAGTGAATACTTCAGTGCAAATCTGACAACAGTGATTGGCATGGATGAGTAGTCTCTACACATGAAAAGTCTTTTAAATTGTGCACATTTAAAAGAAAGATTCAGTAGCATTCAAATTAAATGTGAACTCTAATAAAACAAAGGAAGATCATAAAATAAGCAAGGTGAAGCTGACTAAATGCTTTATTCAAGGAGTCTGTGGAAGAAACAGGAAAAGGTGTAGGCACAGTCTGCCTTTTTAATTTCCATGTTAAAAATCAACATGCAAATTGTTTATGCAGAAGTCAAAACCAAACCAAGCAAACTACCTCAGAACTGGGCAGCATTCCACCCGCAGAAGATTTGTTACATCATGCCTAAAAACTGCCAGCAACAGCTTCGGGGAAGCTTAGCACTGCAATGTTGCAATAGTCCAAGCACCACCCAAGGAACTGGCACACAGAGCACATAGCTGGGCTATGCTTTGTAGATCTGGTCATAATTTTATTGCACGAATTCAGTACATAAATATTAACTTTGATCCACACATATGCACTTTTTCAGTAGTTTGAGCAGTCATCTGAGGCAATAATGCAATAAAGAGTTTGTTTACAATTTCTGAATTTCTGAAGATAACATTTAACAGGAAGCAAGTCAGATAACTGACTTCTACATTCAAAGCTGTCACATGACAAATTGTGTTTCACATTTAAGACATAAAACAACTCTGTCATTCCTTGTTGCCTTTTGAGCCAAATTTTATGCCTTTATGATAATAGATTTTAGCTTCTTTTTGGCCTAATAAACTTTGGGTAGAAGGTGACAGCCTGAAGAATTTGCTGCCATATCATAGTCTCCACTCCTTCAGAGATACAGATGTCCAGTTTTAACCAGCTGATTTTGCTAAAGCAATGAAATTAAAGGTTGGCCATGGATATAGACTCTCACACTTAACTAATTAAAGGCCTTTTATTACTGAATAGTGAATGGAGACATTTGCTGGGGCAGATGGGTTATTTGGTAACTGCTAGCTGCAGATCTTTCTTTGCCACTGCTCTATTGGTTTCATCTTACAGGGAACCTTCAGCAGTGTTTTCAGAAGACATAGGGAATGCTGAGAGGCCACAGCAAGTCACAGCAGAGACAGAGCCCTAAATGCTGAATGATGTTTCAGCTACCAAATCCTCTGAAAATGTCAGGATAAATAAGACTCTCTAACACTGTCTTTTTAGTGTCAGTGAGTAAGGCATTACTTTATTATTAGCCTGGAGGCATGTGTGTGGCCAGTAAAATTCTGGCCTCTACACAAATGCAGATACAAAACTCATTCACTTATTTATATATTTTTAGCAAACAAAGAAATTAATGTTCATTGGTTCTAAATTACATAATTGTCTTCCATTAATCAGTATTCTGTTTTATATTGGTTATTGATTTCTCACTTCTCCTGCTAATTAGTTTATATTTTTCAATCTTTTTAGTGTCTTTTTTCCAGGAAGGGACTTTTCAACACACATATACTGAACCTTTGTTAGCTTCTTCTCTATCTTCTAGTTTCTGCAAAATGTCCTTGTAGTCCATAAATTCTGTGCTTCTTGTATCCAATTTCAACAATACATCACTCTCTCCCACGCCTTCTTCATTGAAGCATAGTAAGGTGAGGTTGGCAAAACTTAAAGTTCCAGTAATTTTCCCAAGCTGTATTCCCACACTAGCTGCTTATGACAACTTTGCTAAATGCTGGCTAAGAGTAATTTAAGAATAACAAACTATTTGTAATTAATACATATATATTGATTACAATTAAACAATTAATTTAGAAGTTAATTAAAGCCATTAACTAAAATTATTAAGAGGTTCTATTGTTTCCAACACTTCCAGAATAATTCACTACTTCTGTGCTATTTCATAGCTCCAGCTTGGGACACCATTGCCTATGCTGCTGTCCCTCAGTTATTTATACAATCAGCTGATTTAGTTTCCCTAAATTATGTGTGGCACAGGATGTAAACCTTTTCCAAACTATTTGTCACTCACACCCCTCTGTGTGGATTCTGGGCCATATCTTCCTCTTGATGTCAAGGAAAAGGACCAATTCCTTATGAAATTACTGCCAAAACTATACCATTAGCTGGAATTAAGCTGGTTAGCCTCCTGCAATGAACTGCCTTCTGTGCTACATGATCATCTCATTTGTGAAGCCTTATTTAAAAATGCACACAGTGTGCCAGGTGGAAGAAAGCTGCATGGAGCTCGACGCTATTCACACTTAAATTTAGACAGAGATTATACTTATATTGTTCCATGACCACATTTCTGACATTTTCCTTTAGAACACCGGTAGCCATGGAGTGTTCCCTTGGTGTGTACGCAGCAGCATTCTGGGAAGTGTTGCCTTATATTTTCTTTCAGCTTCTAAACTGACTCTGTAGTACCTGAGGTCCGTTATGCAAAGCCATCTATGTAACAGGGAGTATTTTCAACTGCTCACCCTGCAGGATCTCAGAGCATTTTCCAAAACAGTATACATGTGTCATTTACTGAGCACTGTATGGGGCTTATTATGGCTCAGTAAATACTTCACCCATT
Source organism: Illadopsis cleaveri (assembly GCA_013399915.1). Lineage (NCBI taxonomy): Eukaryota > Metazoa > Chordata > Aves > Passeriformes > Timaliidae > Illadopsis > Illadopsis cleaveri. The sequence continues at coordinate 107,820 of VXBB01024401.1, forward strand.
CAATAAAACCTGCATTCAGAGCCTTCATAGAGTGGGTGCCGGTGAGAGTTCAAGAGTTGAAGAGAGGTGGCAATTCCAGAGAATATAAAACCTACTGAAATAAAATTTGAACCAATAGGACTGTTAATGGCCAAAAAATCCCCTAGGAACAGGGTGTGTGATGAAATCTTATGATAAAAAAGCAGCTCGCCTGCATTCACTGAAGGTTTGAACTTTAAAACAAAACACTCCAATGCAATTAACCTCCCCAAAATACCAATAAAAAAACATCTTTGTCATGCCAACGGAGAAATAAAACTTTGCAATAAATTCTGATGAAAATCCAGTGTCCAACACTATTTAAAAAGAAACTGTAGCTTTGGTATTTGATATATCCCATTGCTGTCCTGGGAGAGCCACCTTCTATCTGGTGATCTCAGATCTCTTCTGCACGTGTGACCTTGCTGTCTTTGAGAGAGCTGTTATCTCACCATCTTGCAGATGAGAGCAGGAAAGGTAATGATGAATAGAGTTATAAAGTGATCAAAGTTCACACAAAAAATCAACAGCAGAGTCGATAGGAGAAACATCTTCATTCCAGTTAATCTACACATCTACTGTAATCATATTTGTCTACATTTGCAAGGTATATCTAACAGTGGGTTTATCCAGTCAGGTTATTGTATACAAAATGTGTCAGGTTTTGTGCAGCTACCCTGACAAAGATATGGGTTAATGGAGCACAGCTATACTACAGCTACACACTCCAGCATGCCAGTTCCACACCTCTGCATCAGAGTAACGGAATAGAATTTTACAATTTACTCGGCATAAAATTTTAAAAGTAGATGAAAACCAAATTTAAAACCTGGACAGAATTAGTTGGAGTAAAGTGGATTGGGAAAAAAAAAAAAAATTTAGACAGGTAATCCAGATCAGTTTTACAGTGCTAGTTAAGCGCATAGCTCCTTCAGCCCAAGGGAGCAGTTGGTCTTACTGAAAGGCAGATTGCATGAATTGCATGATTATCCAGCAAAACTAGCAAAAGCTGCTTCACATGTTTATCTTTCAGACACTTCAGGTATTTTTCTTTCTTCTTGGAAACAGACTACTCACACTCAGAGTAACAGAATAGCATGGAAGTTTCTCTTCACTAGTGACCAATAATAATTTCTGGCAATAGCAGCTATTTTGTTCATGCCAGTGGATATTTTGAATCATTTCAAACTATTACATTAGAGATCCAAAATGTTCTTTTACATGTGCATGTTCTGATTCAGAATATTTAGAAACTTGTTAACAAGAACAGCTCTACTATTTTAAGAGTTGAAATGGTCAAAAGTTTTGTACGTATTTTTACAGCTGTATTGATGATGATTGTGAGATATGGCTGACTGCCACACAGAACTCAGAGAAGTCATTGGCAAATGAGACATGACCTGCATCATTTGTTTAGGTGGGAACAGAATCACCCTGGATATGTAAAATATAATGTCAGTCAGATGGGCACACGTTACTTTCCATGAGTTGCTGCTGGCCACCCTACAGGACTCTGCCTTTAGAAAGTACTCCTAAGTTGCTTCTGCATCCAAATCCTTTTTGGGTTTTGACTGACTGACATGTTTGCAGTAATTGGAAATACATGTGCAGGTACTTCATAACAATACAATTTATTATTTAATTCTCTAATTGCATTATTTTAGCTAGGTAAAGTTTTGTGTTACTCAAGTGTGAAAGAGAAAATAACAAAAAATAAGCTTATAATAATCACTGCAGGTCTGAAGTCTTTCTGAATTGTGACTATCCTTTATGGCATTGCTATAGAGGAACCCTGGAATGATTGAACCCTACTATACAAATCTTTCTGCTCCAAGATCTGTGCTGCCATTCATATGTTTTTGACTCCTCCTACATATGTCAGTTTTTACCAGCTCTCTCTCATGGCACCCCTATTTCTGTTATCAAATATGAACTTGGCTGTAGGATCAAGATGAAATAGAAACATCAAAAGGAAAAAATAATTAGGATTAAAATATGTTTGTAAAAGATTACGTAAACTTTTCACCCTTGGTGTCTCCAATGACAGAGGAGCTAAGCTTTCTTCAGCTCCTCCTTGGAGGCAACTCTTTAAGTTCAGACAAAGGGCAAGTCTTATTTGAACACAATATAAATGTAGACCATGTTGGCTTTATAAGATTGCTTTCCTGCACTAGCCATCATAGAGGGTGGAGTAAAATGCTGCAATTTATCAGTTGTTCTGTGGCCACCCTGCAAAGATAAATTCAGTTAGGGGGAATTAGGAAAGAATTTTGGTTTACCTTTGCTAAGATAAGACTAGATAGATTGTTCATGTGTTCCTTGCTCAATCTATCTACCATCTGCAGCATACAGGAAAAGGGAAGAGCACAAAAAGAGGATCATCCATTTTGAGTCCTTATGAGGTAGGAATCCTTACTTACCTACTGCAGACTTTTGGGCGTAACTCTCAAATTAGTAAACCACTTCTCTTTTGATTCCCTGTGCAAATTAAAGTTTTGTGCTACCAGTTTAGATAAAATAAATTTTAATCTCACACATGCATCATATTCATATCCAAATTTTACCTCAGAATCAGAAAAAGCTTGCAAACAGTAGATAGCTTATGATTAGTGCAAATAAACACCACTACAGTGGCCACATATTTGCTTAAAAAGCAAAAGTGGGTCTTTTTAGCCCTCATCCAGAACTGGCCAGATCAGTAACTGGCTTTGGTAATAACCAGGCCCTTGCTCTGCTGCTTTTTATTTTGCTAAAAGGTATTGCAACAGGTCAGCTTAATCTGGCACAACTCAGGAGAGAAGGCTGCCTTAGGCAATGCTTAAATACTTAATCTAAGAACTATCAGACTTTACAAAAAGTGAACCTGTATATTACTGGAATTTAACCTCTCTGGCTGATTGTTAGAGATGCTTTGGAGTGATCACTTGAATGTTAATTCAAGAAAGGTGAAAAGTTTGCAAGGAAAACAGTTTCAATTCCTCATATCATGCAATATAATATTTTTCAAAATTACTAGAGAAGTCTTAATTATTTGGCTTTTCCAACTATATTGAATAATTTTCCTTCTTTAAGGTTAGAAGTAAATTGTTTATCAAAGGAATCCAGAGAATATTACAAAATAAGATAGCCAGTTCTAAAGCCTGGTAACAGTGCAGTGCCCCTGAGCATTACTGACAAAAGCTTTGTTTCTCTCCACTAGCTGACAGCTTTCTGATTACAGTGGGACACTAAGGGAGCTACCACCAAGATGGAATGCTGGATGTTAGAAGCAAAACCTTAAACAACCTTGGCATTTGGTGGAGAAACAACACAGATGGGCATATCAGAGTAGCTTGCTCACAACAGCCCTTCATTCCCTACAGCCTTCCATTCCCAGCAAAGAGTCTGGTATGTTTTTAACCATCTGGAGTTTTTTTTTTTTCTTTTTTTTTCTTCTATTTTTTCCTTTTCTTTTTTTGTTTTGTTTTGTTGTTGCAGTTGTTGTTGTTTTTTGTTTGTTTGTTTGTTTTGGTTTGTTTTGGTTGTCTGTTTTGGTTTTTTCCCCAGGGATAATGCAATTTAATAAGTTAGAAATAAAGTCTTGAGTATATCTCTCACTGTAACAAGACCCACTTCCAGAGCTGCAAGTAGATGTTTTGCTTCAATTATAGAAGAGCTGGCGGAAGTGAAGACTTTATTTCTTTTCTGTGACTGTGGGGAGTTTATTTTATTTGATGGGGTACAATGCCATGCTGTATACTTAATTGTTAGCCCCAATCTTTGCTTTGTGTCAATGCTGCTAGAAACAGGAATGCAATTCAAGTGAAGACCCCGCATATAACTTTTAAATTTCCAGGCGGGGTACAGTGTCTGGTTTATCTGGCACTTGCAAGGAGGTAGATCCTTTTTCTTAATCTACTTGCTAATGGAAGGAAAAACTGGTCGTTCAAGTTACATGTGGGACATGTGACGCGAGAATGGGCTGATAAGTAAACTGCACCGATAAATTGATTTTGCATGCTTATTAGCTGCTTTTCCATTTACTCCAAATACTGATAGATGAAATAACAATGAAACGCCCTGGGGAAATTCAAGAACTATTTCAATTGCAGCTACTGATGTAATAATAAATTCACATAAATTAGTCAAAAGGAAAACAAAATAATTGAGTCTAATGAAAGCTTAATTGAATAAAATGTGTTGGTATTGCTTGGTTTTAGTTTCCAGAAGTATTTATGTCCAGAATGCTGCAGAGCTCCATGTGACTTGCCAGGCCAGTGCTGCAGACTGTCCTTCTCCAGCAGATCTTTTATTGGCTGCTCATTCTTTGAAAGCGTGTGGATAAACCTCTTGCAAAGGCCATGCTGAGAAAGAGGACAGCTGGGGTTATTATTTGAAAAGCCGATAGTATTTTCTCCATAAGCCACAGATAAAATGTTTCACATTTCTATTTCAGGCTGTAAACCAGACCAGGCTGTTCTTGAGTGTAAGTTTACCTTCACAGGAAATCCATTGTTTGGAAAGCTAATGGAATCACCACACCCTGTGAGCACACAGATGAGGCTCTCAGATAAGTTCTTGTTCTCCATGAATACCTAGAAATTATCTGATAATGCTATTGTTAAATTGCAATATTGAAAACTTTACAAGAAATGATACATTTATTTACACAAATCTGTTGGGGTTGGGAACTTGATCTGAAAGAGGAAGCAAATAGGAATTTTAAAGTCCAGTCCAATAGACCAAGATAAAACATCAATTTGGAATTAATTACTGGAAGTTAGCAAGAACCCAAATTCCAGGGCTAAGATCTTAAAAAAAGAGAGCTTGACCTGTTGTACAAAAACACTGGCAACCTAGTAGCTTTATCTACTCCCCCCAGGATGTATACAAACCAAAAACTACCCTGAAGAAACATTTTTGCACAGTCAAGCATTCAAAAAAAATTTGCATGTTCCCCTTCCCTCTTGTGGCAGAAATAGGAGCTGAGTAAAGATAGAAAATGTGTTGGTGATGAACAAGTGCATTTTCTCCATAGATGGAAAGAAGTCCAGAAGAGAGAATTAATGCAGCTGTAAAGTACTAAGAAAATAGTGTAGACACCAGCACTCTTTTGAATTCCTTGCATTCAGTTATTATAAAATGAATCTGAGCAAGGAAACCTTGAAATATTGTGGCAATTAGCATCTTAGCAATACCACATTGACATATTTAGAAGTTTGTAATTACTACTCAGTCCTAGAAATGCCTCTTCTTCTAGTATTTTACAGTAGAAAAAGTGATCAGTTTGTCTGTCTGTAAGGATATCCGAGCTCCTTCAGGCACAAGAAATGCTTGGAGATGGTGTGAAACATGAGAGAGAGGACTTTCTTTTTGTCTCCATATACAGCTAGACCAGAAACTCAGTTTTAGATTAGGTCCCACTAAAAGAGCAGGCCATATCCATTAGCATATTCAGAAAATTTGATAAGAAAATCTAATTGCAAACCTTGATTTGTTTATATGGCAGTTCTGAGTGTGTGAAAATCTGATTTTTAAAGTCATATCCTCTCCCTTGCTCCTTATAGGAGTAGTCTGGCTTAATACAAATAGATTTTTAAAGGAAAAACTGAAGGCACATTTTTTTACTAGCATAATCCGGAGATATTTGAAACTGTCACTCCAAAACTTAAGGCACTTGAGAAAAAAGGGACAGAGCTTTAAAAATACTGGTCCAAACAGCTGACAGTTTATGAAATCAAGTATTTCTGCTGTTAGCAACTGAAATGAGATCTTAAAGTGGGAAGTACTGGACCAGCTACAGGTGTGTCTACACTGCAGCACATCCAGCTTGTAATGCACGTTACATTGTTGGATTTTAATCCTGAAGTAGTTTTTACTGTGCATAGTTTTGGATAATCCAAATCACAAGTTTTGGATAATCTGTATTTTACTTACACATCTGCAGGGAGAAGTGATTGTTTACACTGCTGTACTACTTGAGGCTCAATTTAATGAAAGAATGTGCACATGGAGAAGATCCTTTTGCCTTTACATTACTGTTTTTCCAATATAATGCATGTATTGTCTCTGTTCTGCTGAGACGTACAGACTGCTGCTGTTAGTGAAGCTGTCCCTGCTTCATTCCCCCAGAACAGATACCACTGTGCGGCTGTATTTTCCACATAACCATAGGCATGTCTGATGTTTTATGAGCATCCAAAATATGATTTTTTTGATTACACAACCCACCCAGCAAATTTTAATTGTGTTTGCCCTTTGTCCCTTTTGACCTTTAAGCCTTTGCTTGCAATAAAACAGTATATAGACAAAACCAAACTGCTATGCCACATCAAGTCCTGCTAGAATTCAAAGAGAATTGTAAATGTGGAAGTGTCAAGAAAGAGTAAGTTTGTCCTGATTCATATAAACACTTTATTTAAATGCTTTGGATACAGCTAAACAGTCCTTGGGCAATGTTTGTTATGGTTTCATCTGCTTCAAGCTGGAAACTGAAAGTGTTGTGGTTAATGGGACAGAAAAGTTTCTTGAGTTGCTCTGCAGCTGCAAGTACTTCTGTATGTTATCCTGAAACACTGTGTCATATCTTTTAACAGCAATGCATCTCAGTAATTCAGATTTTTTGTTTTGTTTGTTTTGGTTTCTTTTTTTTCCCCACAGAGGAGGAACCATTGCTTTGTACTGCACTTGGAGTGACTGGCTGTACCTGCTGGTTCCTGAAAAAGCAGAAATAAATACAGATTTTCTTGATATCCTTTAATGGACACAGATATAAGTCTTAGTAAAATGTTTTAAAACTTGTCTTACAACACTACTAACTTGGGGGCGGGGCAGTGTCAAATATTGGAAATTCTTTTCTACATGAAGGTGAGACATAACAAGTATGAGACCTGATTTCAAACCTGTGGAAAAAGCAGGAAAAATTCTGAGGGCTACAACAGAAATATTTGATGGATCATTTAAAATGTTTTTTAGAATTTAAGAAATTTGGTTTTATATTAAATGATTGGTAATAGTCTTAGAATTTTTAAAGTTTTATTTAACATTGGCAGTTTCTGTAATCTCCTATTGTGTCTTGAATTTCCTTTAACCCCTGTGACATGTTTTCTGTAATTCTTATGTTACAGTTGCATTTCTGCAGTTTCCTGACTGATGCAGTGTCTGGGTACCCACAGCATGTCAACTTTATTAGGAGGAAAAATTAACTGCTTTTGATTTTTAGGGTTTTTTCCCAACTCATCCTCCTCAGTATATATAGTCTTTATTTAAGAGGGACAAAGGCATAACATCCTTCCACTCCAGCTGCATTTTTTCAAATGTAATTTTTACATTTGTTTTTTGAATATACTGGTTCTTGAGCTGTTCCTACCCATGTCTTCTTCCTACTTCATATAACAAAACAAAGCTTGGATAAATTATGCTAGAAACTGTATTATTCTTTATAGTAAGCAAAGAGAAAAGTACCTGTAACACTCTCCTGTTTTGATTTTAGTTTTAGTGATCCTTGGGTATTGCCATTTTACAGTGGTCTGCAATAGGTAATATAGAATAGCTGATATGAAATAAAGCAAATTTGTAGCACCAAGTTGCATATGGGAGGATTCAGATAAGTGTGTAGTTTAACTCTGGTGTTACCTGGAGAATTGGATGTCTTTATAAGTGAAGTATTTCCAAGGTACAGTTATATGGCAATAAATATAAAACCAGGTCCACAAAACCTAACAAAGGTAACCAAAGCCTGAAACTGATGCTTAATTTAAAAAACCAGCAAATTAATTTGAGAAGTACTTTTTAACATTCCTTCCAGCTCTGGTGATTCTTCCTTTCAAGTTTACTTTTACTACTATGATAGCTAAAACCTGAATTTGCTTCTAATCGTTCAAGAGAAAGGGATAAGGATTTAAGGTATTTTTGGAGGAATTGTTGTTATCCATTAAGACTGCTTTATGGCTCTGGGGTTCAGAGACAGTGAAGAATAAGAAACAACTTGTTAACATTGCACAGGGAAAAAAAGTAAATGAAAGTAGAATTTTGCTTCTAGGGAGATTTAAATGTGGACTTCAGCACGTGTTCATGAATTTGGGGGGAAAAGCCAAAATACCTTTACATTCCATTTTAGCTCAAGTTGCTACTCAGAGGAACTTCCGAGACAGGTGGCAGAATGTCTCATCAAAGTGAAACTAGAGTTGCCCTGCTGAGATTCCACCTGCTATGTGAAAGTGCTACCACCTTCTTGCCAAGTGGAAAGAATTAGCTGACTCCAGCAGATTTTGGGTCTGTATCAGGTAAAAGTGATTCATTAGGCTCTGAGATAGAGCACTAGAAACAGTACACTGTACAAGGAGAACTAGAATCCTCCACCTTAAATTTGTTTAAGAAAATTAATTTCCTAACCATGGTAGTGAAAAAGTGTTCCTTACTCTAGTGTAAATTTCCCTTTCCAAGGGTTTCAGAGCACCAACTCTGAACTAAGGCTCTGCCACTTGGTCATGGGATGAAGAAGTTGTTGGAGTCACAAGAGGCATTCTACACCTAAAAATGAGCTTTTTGTGGTGAAAATAAAATTAGCTGCTGGCCTTTCAGTGTAATTTGGGAAATGTACTTCAAATTGTATGTACCTGCTGCCTTTCGCATTTGTAAAAAGTTAGTGCCCTGTAACAGCACTCCCCTCCCTAGCTTTTCATCTCTCTCTCTAGTAATTTAATTGTCTTTGTCCCATTATGTCGTGGTTTAGCACAGCTCAGGTCACAAATTCCTCAAAATAAAAATGAGGCTGAAAGCAGTAGGTGCTATAACGTGGCTCGTATGGTTAGAACTGCAATATAAATAAAAATAGCTCTTAACTGTACAAGTTATGTGCAGATTGATCACATTTTACCCACTGGTATCTCCAGTGGATACTGGGTATAGTACTGTGTTATTTTTCTAAGATTATATGCCTGTAGCACAGAATATCATGGGCTTGAAAGCAAGTAAAGCAGCAATAGTTTCCTAGTTGCATTAAACAATCACTTGAAATTAACTTAATTTCACACCACAGTAAGTACAACTGAAATCACCATGAGTGTATCAATGAAAGAGCCCATCTATTTTGGCCTGATTTTTTGTTCAGTTTGCAAACATTTTATCTAAGAACTGTTTGCACTGGAAGTACCCTAATATTTTGTGGGTTGGTAATCAGATTTATCTCTATAAAATAGTATTTTCCTACCAGACAGGAAAAACCCATCAGATCTCCACTTTTCAGAAGTCTCCTGAACAATTTTACTTTCTTTCAGTATCCTTCTTTAGGTGACATCTTCCAAGCAAAGACAACATACGGTTAAATGTATCATTTGGAAAGCCATGCCTTGGTTTCTGGATCATAAGCTTTGAGTCACAGAATGATTTGTGTTGGAAAGGGGCCTTTGTGTGTTGGAAAGGTCATCTAAGTCCAAACCACCTGCAATAAGCAGGGACATGTTCAACCAGATCAAGTTGCTCAAAGACTTGTTCAACCTGACGTTGAATATTTCCAGGCATGGGGGTTTCCTCCCCTTCCCTGCACTGCACACACTTTTGATCCTTTTGCATATACCTAGACTTTTAAAATGTTTTGATTTATGGAACTGGGTTTTGGAATACAAATCCTTGCCTAAATTTGTCAAGCAATAAGCAATATAATTGTTAGTAGGTATAACAACTGTTGCAGTCACAGGAGCTAGCAACTGCACTCAGCGCTTGACAACCATCAGCAATCTGCTTATGATCTCAGTTTCTCAACTAATCTCTATTATTGTCAGTTAGGAATCAAAACCTTAGGGAGAAAAAGATATATTAGTTATTTCTGCATTTCCAGATTGTTCTGGAAGGTTGCTATGGGCACAGAATATTGTAACTCTTCTTTCCATCCCCCAGACAATGCTTGTGGTGGTTGTGCCCCAAGCTCCATGTTAGCACGCAGCTGATCCAGAATGTATGAAGTCAAAAAAGAAAATCCAACAGACACTGGCATAATGTCTCACACCTTATAAGCACATTTGTGAATGTTTACTAGTTCTGGGGAAAATAAAACAAAAACCAACAAGAGGGCTTGTGAAATAAACCAGAGAAGACAAGTGCGAAGGAATACAGGACAGAACACCAGTATGCAGGACAGCTCATCTGAGTCTAGGAGGGGGTGCAAGGAGGATGTGATAGTTACAAAATATCCATCCTTACCAGCTCTGGCTTTTACCGAAATCACAGTATCCTCGAACATACTCCTACTAAAATTTCTACTTCACGCACTTGCTACCTTCCCATCTCTGCCATTTCATCTCCCAAGCACACTGAAACATTACCAGTGCACATTACAAACTTTTAAAACATATGTAGCTTTCCCACATGAATGTTTAGGAAACTATAGCTACGTTAAACGCCCTGAAATTCCGCATCCATCCGAGTTCACCCGTTTACGTGCACTTTGGGAAACGGTTTTATCAAGCCGCAAAGGCGGAAGAGCCAAGGGTGCTTGGACAAGAGAGGGCCTCTCCCCAGTCCTGCTGTCACCCAGCAGACACAGAGCACTCCTTTTTCTCTCATAATAGAAAATTTCGTGAGATTTCTGTCTTTTGTAGGGATCTTCGCATTAAAGCCGCTCCGCCTGTTCCTGGGCAGGATGCGCTGGCTCTGCGGGCGGGACCAGCCTGTTGCGGGCAGCAGCGCTGCCGGGGGGGCACGGCATCGCTGCCGGGGACAAAGCCACGCGGGGGAGGGACGCCTTCCCGGAGGGATCAAACGGCAGCTCAGGGGCGCCCTGCAACGCCGCTCCTGCGCCCCATCCCCGCCGCGGGTGGCAGGAGCGCCGCGGCGCCGCTCAGCCGGGCGCTGCTGCTGCGCGCTCACGCCCATCGCCGGGGTAAACGCAG
>VXBB01024401.1:119020-256988 GCA_013399915.1 Illadopsis cleaveri
CGTTGCCCCGGGCGCGGCGCGGGTGGCGGGGTTCCCGCTGCGCGGAGCGCTGCTGCCGCCGTCCCGTGCGCCGCGGCCACAGGGCGCGGGAGGCGGCCTCCAACTTTCTTTGTCCCGGGAACTGCGGCCGCCCGAGGGGACGCCTGCTTTTGGCAGGGAGGAACACACGGGAAACGTGGGCTTTGAGGACAGACCTCACGCTCTAGGGCCGCCTGGTACCTCGAGAAAGTGCTTGTCTGACACGGGTTCAAGAGCCATTGGTTGTTGCCTGGGGCTTTTCCCACGGCGACCTTTCCTGTATTTCGATGCAACTGACTTTGGTCATGGATCCTGTTACTGGTAAGGCTCTGGCGATTTAGCCCTAGGCGAGTTAGTGCTTGATCTATGCTCAAGCTTTTCACACGAGTGTGCAAGTGGTGTGTGGATTGTGTTCCTGATGCACTGCAAAGACCAGGTTGTGACCCTCTGCTTTCAGAAACTCCTGGTTAAGGGTACAAGAGGCAGGAACTATAACAGTGCCGTGGTGCATGTGGTACCAAGAAGCCTGAGGGCAAAGGCATCCGCTGTAAAATTGCTTGTTGAAAGACTGCAACTTCCTCGGGGTAGTACCTGCTGTCCTTGTGCCCTCAATGCACACATGCTGTGTGTACATGGATGTGGTGAGCAGCCCTGTGTTCAGAACATTCTTGTACTTTATCTGTGATGTTGTAGTAGCACTTGACACCTCTTGTTCTGTGTGTGTGTGTTTGTATACTGAAACATACACATCCGCTGAAAATTGTATGTTTCAGCATACATGTATATGTGTATATATATACACACAGACTCTTTCTATTCCTTAGTACAGTATCTTAATATCTAGGCCTGAAAGTTAATGGAGTAAATACTTCAGAAAGAGCGAGCCTGAAAAAGTTTCTTGATTTTATAGTATTATCTTATTTATTTTTCCAAGTAATTTTCCACTAGAAGTAATCAAAAACTTCAGATGAGTCTGAACTATAAAAGCAAATAAGTGGCCAACTTGCCTATGCTGCTGATGCTTGGGGTGCTTTTACAGATGACTGTTACAATTCCTTTCATTATTAAAGAAAGCTAGCTGTGAGGATTTGGTGACACTGCTTTGATGTATTTCCAGTAGCGTCTGTTTCTCTGGTTATTGCAGGTATGCTTACTGCCAGATTTTTATTGATGCTGGTTAGGGTTTCATATGTGTATGTACCTTAAGCAGGCATATTTCAAAGTTTGCATATCTTCCCAACTACATGTAATAAGACAGCCTTTTCAAAGTTGGAAGTATAATTAATTACTCATATTTTTTGAGCAAGAAGTTCAACAGTGAGGGAAAGGCAGGAATAATCAACTTGGAGCGTTGAACCAGGCAAATTCACTCTTCTAGTGATATAGCTGCCAGGACATTTGACAACTGGGAAATACGGACAGTCAGTTGGAAGTTGTAGCTTTCTTTCCCTTTTAGCCGGTTGTCTTCATTTGTTTAAAATTTTGGCAGTTTCATGAGCTGAGTAACCTAAAATATACTAGTTCTAACTAGTAAGAGAAAAAAAAATGTTAGCTGTACTTGCTGGAATAGAAATGGAGCTACTTCACCTTAAGTGAATCACTAAAGGTTGTACTGAGGCACATAGGGGCTTCCCTTTGGTTTGACATCGGTGGTTTATGATCACTTTATTGAGACTGCAAATAGAGACTTGATTATATAATTGAATGCTTATGTGTTACAAATATTGCACACCATCCATAGCGTAAATATTTTATTTTTGGTCCATTTCTGTCCTTGTGTGTCGGTATGGAATAGATGCTTTATCTGTCAGATCTTTTCTAAACCAAATGATTTTCCCCGGCTTGGAATGCATGCAGATAAAATTAATAAATAATAATTTTATTTATAGTTTATCAGATCAATCTGTTCATTGGCATTTCAGTGGATAAAGAAGGTTTGGATTTGAGTATTTATATCTTGTTGCAGAGTCAGAATTAAAGTAAAAAGTCATTACTATAATCTTAATCTGGTCTGGAGGGGGAGCTAGTGTCAAAGCAAAAGTGACTTAATTTTCTGGACTCTTTCAAAAGCTTGTTGTTTGGTCATAGAATATGCTTCTAATACAATAAGGAAAACAAATATAGAGATGCATGCTATGTATGATGAAACCAATCTGCAAGTGAAGTGATGTGGGATTTTTTTAGGGAAATAGAGTATGTGTTTTGCTATTGTGCAACAAAAACTGTATCCAAAGAACTTTGAAATTGCAAGATCAAGCTCTTATAAATCATGAAATGGCAGAATTAGAGATTCTTTAAAGACATATAATGTGGCCTCTAAGTGTAGGGTTAAATGTTACATTTTCCCCTACAATGTTGCTTTCAGTATATGGCATAGAATAGCATAGATGGTGTTCAGTGTGCGATACTGAATCCTTTTTCTTGGTATCAAATAATGTGTGGCCTCACTATTTGTTTATGTGCTGTTCATACTGTACTTTCTTGATTTCCTATATTGCTGTTTCATTACCTTCAGTCTCTAGTGCCTGCATGTTTCACTAGTAATATTTTCACATAAGTCTCCTGAGATATATTATGTATTCCTTTGTGTTGGATATCCAATTTAGGACCTTTATGATATGATTTTTCAAAATAATCTATCAGTGTTTTAATGATTTATGTGTTCTAAGATGTTTTCCCATAAAGCTCTAATTTACTAACAATAATCTGGCTCTTTTTTTGTTGTTTTTAATAAACCCCTCAACAGGGATCCATGAATGCATATCTAGAAAAGACTTCATTGCTTGATTTGTAGTATGGTGTGTGTTGATTTAGACTGCAAGTATGAATACTTAGATCTGTTGCAGTGTTAACCCCAAGGTACTAAGTCCATATTTTTGATGAAGAGTGGATTGCTCATTAAAAGTTTGTGGGGTTTTTGATGTATATTTTTTTTAAAGATTATTTGTGTGCAAGAAAGAAGAAGAAAAATTTCCAGGACAGTAGTAATTCCCGTAATTCCCTCACTTTTCCTACAATACCCGTCTTATTAACAACACACTTGCCAACGTTTGCAGTGCATATGGCAAGGTCCTTATATAATGTAATGTTGGGGTTTTTTTTTTTTTTTCTAACACTTTGTTCAGTAACACAGCAAGAGTACCTTGGATACAAAGGCACAGAGAACAAGATCAAATAACCTTTAATTTTTGTGATGTGACCATATATTTTTTTTGAACCAATGGTTAGGTTTTTGATAGTCAACTGTTAAAAACTCCACAAAATTCTTTTCACATAACCAAAATGTTCCACATTCTAGATTAAAAAAAAAAAAAAGTCAGCAAGCCTGATGGACAGGAGGAAACCCTCTGTCCTGTGGGATTGCACATATGACTAATAAGCATATAGCATATAAGTTGTTAAAAATGGTGAAATTTGTCTATTTTGCCATGAGACTTGTGCCACTTGAGCTGGCTGGGAATGTGATACTAGTAATTTGTAATTCAGCTGTGCTCCAAATGATGTTGTCTATGTATGGTTTTCTGAGATTTTTAAGTGTTTGAAAGTAGAGGTGAAACTCCGGAATCCTGGGTTCTGTTCCAGACTCTGGGAGTGAGCATGTTCTGATGGATGCTGATTTTTCTGCTTATTCCTTGTGTGATATCTCAATCCCAATCTTCTTTGCCCTATTCTGAAACTTTTATCACTACCCTATTTTCCCCAAGTAAACAGTTTGTTTCTTGCTAAAGAGCTTCTTATCTGACATCCAGTACTGCTGTGCATGGAGGTTTTAACTCATAAATTGTTTATCCCAGTTTCTTTCACTGTTTGAATCCTTTCTGGCTTTTCACAGTCCTGTCTGCTGGTCTCAGGTTTCTGTCCACTACCCTCAGTTTCACATCCAGTTCTCTGTCATAAAAAGGATCTCTCCTCTCCCTGTTGTGCATTGTTGTCCACTGTCTCCTGTAGCTCTGTCTTCTGTAGTTTTCCGCCTTCAATTTTGTGCTTCATTCTTCCTGGTTTCCCTCATCTGAATTTGTTCTTTCCTTTTCTACCTGTCTTCCTACCCATCTCAGACTTTGTCTGTATCCCAAACTCAAGATTGTGTTCACTGTGTCAACTGCTTTTTCCCACATTGCAGTTCTTTCTTTAGTCAAATTTTATTGGCTCCTCTCTTTTCCACCCCTTTGTTTACATGGATAGCTTATGTTTTCATACTTGTTGGATCCAGCAGGGGTATCACTGAGAACAAATTTAGATGCCAGTGATCCATCTTGATAGTCAGGAAAGCAAGCAGGCCTATCAAGAGATGAGCTTGTCTTTATGGGGAACTCGTGTCTGAGCTGCAGAGCAAAAATGGAGTATACAGACAGGGGCAGCTGGGACAGGCTACAAAGGAGAAATTTAGAAAAATTGTCTTGGTATGTAGGGATGACATCAAGATAGCCAATGCTCACCTAGAGATGACACTTAGGAGGGAGATCAAGGGCAGCAAGAAGAGTTTCTTCTAGTACTTGAGTAGTGAAAAGCAGGACAAATAAAATACGAGGTTCTTTTGGAATGTGATGTGTCAAAGTGGATACAGGTAAGGCTGGGGTACCCTGATCCCTCTGTTCCTTAGTGAGACATTGCCAGCAAGGTCTCCCAGGCCTCTGTGCTTAGTAACAAGGGTTTGAGGAGAGTAGCTGCCAGCAGTGGCTGAGGATTCACTTGGGGATTATTGAGAGAACTCAAATCCTGCCAGTGCATGGGGCCAAATGCACTGTGCCTGTGAATGTTGATAGAGCTGGCCAGAGTCACAGCGAGGTCCTTCCCCATCACCTTTGCAGCATCTTGGATACCAGAAGACCATCCCAATGGCTGAACAAATGCATATGTTGCACCCTCCAAAAAACGCCAAATTACAGCCCAAAAAATACAAACTGGGTAGCTTCCTTTTTCTCCCTGGGTAAATAAGGGTATGGGTGTTCTTGGAGCACATTTCTGCTCACAAGAAGGAAATGAATGTCAGCAATCAGCATGGATTTATCACAAGTAAATCTTGCATAATGAGGCAGATTGCCTTCTGTGGTAACCTGACTGAATGTTTGGATGAGGTAAGAACAGTGGGTTTAATTTTCTTGGACTTTACCAAGATTTTCAACTCTGTCTCCAACAATATTCTTGTTTCCAGATTTGGACATTACAGATTGCTGGAGAACTAGATGATGTAAAAAAGACTAGATGGACTCAGAAAGAAGTGCTTAATGTGTCATGTAGGGACACATATTGGTAACAAGAGGGGTACTACAGGGGTTTGTCCTGAATAGTGACAAAGTGTGCTCTTGTGCTTGCAGATGACGCCAAACTGGGGGGAAATAGTTGATATGCATGATGATGGGGCTGCCATTCAGAGGGATTTTGTCATTGTGAATAAATCTGGAGCTTTATTCAAGAACAACTGCTGAATCCTACACTGGTGAAAGATGAGCACCTTGGGGACTGACAGGGGAGAGGTGTTTATGAACACTGCCTCATGTTCTCTCTGTGTGGGGAGAGAACATGAGGCAGTGTTGATAAATTGAAATAAAGAAGGTTCAGGCTGGATATAAGGAAAAACTCTTTCCATGGGGGTGTTGAAGCTGTGTAAGAGGTTTCCCTGAGAAGCTGTGTAGCTTCTGTCTTGGAGGTTTTCAGGACCCAAATAGGAAAGCTGAGCAACCCATGCTTATTTCATATCTGACTTTGAGCAGGAGATTGGACTGAGGGACATGTGGAGGTCCCTTTCAAGCTCTGTTATCCTGTGAGTCTACAGCTGTGGATCTTTAGTTCCCAGAAGCCTTACAGGAGTGGAGTAAGTACAGACGGAATATGTAGGTGGCTCAGCTGCAACATATCAAAACAAAATCAGTAACAGTAACATTACAGTGAGCTTGACAAAAGCATCACTTGTATGTCAGGGTAAGCATTTTGCTGTCGCTTAGAAAGATGCATGTAGAGTTTAAAGCATACGAATGATTAAACTTTTTGAAGAAAAGTAACCTCTTCTAATGAGGCAAAAGTGTATTTTTATGTAGCCTTCCTTGGAAAGAGGAAAAATACATTTTGCATACCATGTAAACATTGAAGCAGCTTTGACATGGACACCTGGCACAGAATGGGTCTTCTTGAAAAGCCTTTGGCAACTTAAACTGAAAAATGATTCTTCTACAGGGAAGTACCTGTCAGCCTTAAAAATTGGTGATGTCTCTTGGTCATTTGTCATGATAAGTATGTAAATTCAAATTATGTAGCCTATAATGCATCATTTCAAGGTGATGATTTTCTGACAATCTGTTAAATCAGTTGCAATCAATTCTGATTTCCCCCCTCCACCCCCAAATATTATATACTGAATCTCTCACATGATTATTGTTTTTCCTGCTCTTTTCTCCCTCCCTTGCCACATTTTCAGGGTGGGGAATAAATAAAGGAAGAGAAGTAGTCCTAAGATGCAAAGAGCCCAGTAACTGTTTTGGAAGACTTTTGGCTAAAAGTCTTCAAATCAGAAGAGTTTCCTGTAGCAGAGAACTACTGTGAAATAACTGGGTGTATATGTATATTTAAAATTTATTTTTCATTTTTGTTATTTAAGTATGAGATGTTATATAAGATATGATCTTTTTCTGAGGTTTTTGCCTCTTCATCTGTATTTTTTAAGCTGTACTCTTTAGGTATCCTTTCTAAAACAAATGGTGATTTCCACAGCAAAACATAATTTTCATGAATCAACAATTGTATTTAGTTCCTTCAAATATTAGATATTTGTAAAGCATAATGTGCATTATTTATTTTCAGAATATACAACATGGTAAAAATAAATACTTCATCTGTTGGTTGATCTAGAACTTGATGAAATTTGTGCTGCAACAATTGCTTTGTGGTAACAATATTCTGAATGTAAATGCTTTTTAGGAGTGTGCTTTCATTATATGTTTACTTCATAATCTTATAGTATGATGAACAACTTTCTGTAATGTTAGAGAATTTCTTTTGTGAGGCAGTTAATAGCAATAAATATTACCATGACATTATTAATTCTGCTTGCTACAGACTCTTAGAAGCTTATGGAACATTGCTGTGAATATCTTATGGACATCAATTTTGACTTGCTGTGAATTAAACTCTTTCTTCAAAGCATTGCTCTTACAAAAGGTTTTGTAAAAGAGCAGTAGGAATTCTCTTCCAATAACCTTCTAATGTTCATCTTTAGTTTATTATATTACGTATGTTTTACTTGGCCATAATTTGTTTGCACAGTGACACAGTAACTTTTCAAGGTAAATCTGATTTGTATGGGTATTAATGTATTTGTTAAGCTTTTTGTGGTTTATTTTTTTGAAGGTGTTTTTGTGCATGTATGTAATAAATATTAAAGTATTTATCCAATATGCTGCTTATTGAAGAGTTCATAAAACATATTTGCAAAAATATTTTTTTAAATTATTAATGTATTCAATTACAAAAATTTCTTCTTAAAAACCTTTGCCTCTAAGGAAAATTTTGTTGACCAAGTTCAGAATGTGAGCTTTCAGATTGCCTGGAACCTTTGTTTTTAGCTCTGTGCCTCTATTTATGATGCTGTACTCAGCTCACTTTTTTTCTCCTTTTTGGTGTTTGCTAAACAACTTCCTTTATTTGAGGATCAGTGCTCATGTGGCAACAACAAAAACTGTTGCCTCTCAAGGGTATAATCGTTGAATGTGGATGTAATGTGTCAATGGATACGCTCTCCCCACACAACGTTTTTGATTTTCTCCCACCCCAGGTTGTATAAAACCATTCATGGCAGGGCTGTTACTTGTGTCTTTAGTTTCTCTCAGCTGCCTAGGCAAGCATTTGTTTCTTATTTAGGGCAAGATTTGAATATAGAGGAGAAAAACTTAAAACCAAACATAAATGTTTTTTCCTTTTGAGGGTTTCACTGAGACACCTTTGTTGTATCGTGCCATGTCTCAGTGTGCTTAGATAGTCCCTGCCCTTCCTTTTTCTGTAGTCTGGGTTTAGAATGACTTGTTCACAGTTTACAATCGTCTCAATGCATGTCTTCACATTTCTGTTCAATAACTAAATCTGTTTCACAGTTATCTCGGGATTTTTTTTTAACAGTACAGCATCTGACTTTTTGATCTGTCTATTGCTTGGGGTGTTTTTAAGTTATCGCAGCTAGGACAGCATGAATTACACCTTTTTCCTCATGTGCTCCACTGGAGGCATTCAGTGGCATTGAAAGATGTTCTCCTTGAGTTATTCTTCATTGCAGATGCTTATTCAGCAGTCTGCATTTTGGATTGAACTGCTAGACATTATCTTTGCAATGGTTTTTTGTCTTTTAACGTCAATGAAGTGATGCTGGGCTAGGTATCAATGCTCTGAAGTTTGCTCTGCCAGGCTGTAAAGATGGATGGCAATTTTAGTACTATGGCAGCTTACATTACGCCCTGTGACAATGTTTTCAAATTCTGCAGATGTATGCTTTGTGTACTTCCTAGGGAGCAGGGGATGTTCCCTAGCAGGTTGTTGATTTTTTTTCTGATGTATTTTTTTTTTCAGTGGCAGCAGGATCCTTCTAATGCGTGTGAGACAGCCCTTTTTTCTTTCTTCACTGAATTACAACAGATAGTGCTCTTACAGATGAGGAATTCAGTATAAGTAGAGCAAAGAAATATTGGTCTCTCAAGGAGCCGGGCATACATATGAGATACAGAGAGATCAACATAATTTAAAATGCTTGTTTGGTTTTCATGTACCACGTACTGCAGCATCATGCATAGGTAATGTTAATAATTCTGCGGATTCTGTGTCTACAGAAGAGCTGACAGAACATGGGCTGTATTCAATTGCTTGCTCTTAAGACCCTTCTATATGTGTGCACGAAGTCACTTGCAGTTTATCCTTAGGCACACTGAACATGTCTAGTTGCTTCAAGCTGTTGGGACAAGAATAGGAAATATTCCAAGTACTGAAATCTGACATAGGGTTATAAAACCATGTGTTGAGATGTAACAGGATATGCTGGCACCTCTTCACCAGAGATGTTTTTATGCCAGACTTTCCAAAGAATGAGTTTGAAATACTGTTTTACAGAGCATTGATTTTTACTTACTTCAAATCCACTGTTTCCTGAAGTCCTGCAGCAGATAAGCTCCTGCTGTCCTGGCTTTGAAGAGACAGTCACAGTTTTGTGACCAACTGTATTTTCAGTTAAGACTTCCAAGACTGTGCCTTTTGTGGTACATTTCTTATGTAGATTGTGAGTACATTTACTATTCCAGCTGTATCAGTCTCAGGTTTGCTGTTTGAGTGCTGTGGGTCTTTGGGTGGGCTTGCTCATTCTTCATAAGAATAGAGAAGGACTGTCACATTTATATACCTGCTAACTGGATTGGTTAACTGCATGCATGTCCTCAGTGTTGGTTTGTTCACAGTTACAGGTTTCACCTGTGGTTAAAATACCTTGTTATCCAACTGTTTATGTCAAGTGGACATTAATTGTCATTAGGAAAAGATTAAATCTAAGTCCTTTTTATCTGCAGTTTTTGTTGACGTGACATGTATTCCCCTCTGCCCCATCTGATCTTTGATTGGTCCTTTTATTTTGTTAACTTTGGGGATCCCTTTTGTAGTACTTTGGCCTATCTGATTCCAAGTTTGCTCTTGCTTACATAATATCCTGCTTTTTCTTAGAGGAGAGATTTCAAAGACGAGCATAAAATTGACTGTTGTACAATATAGTACAGATTTTCAGGTGTTTTCAAGTCATACCATGCTGTTTAAGGCATTGGCATGATATCCTGAATGTCATGGAGTCATAGAATGGTTTGTGTAGGAAGAGATCTTAAAGATCATTCGGTTCCAATCCTCCTACCATGAGCAGGGACACCTTTCACTAGACCAGGTTTCACAGAGTCCCATCCTGGCCTTGCATGCTTCGAGGGATGGGGCATCCACAACTTCTCCAGGCAGCCTGTTTCAGTGCCTCACCACCCTCACAGGAAACAATTTTTTCCTATTAACTGATCTAGATCTATTCTCAGTATGAAGCTATCTCCCGCTGCCCTGCCACTGCATGCTCTTGTCAAAAGTCTCTGTCTTTCTTGCAGGCTCCCTTCAGGTACGGGAAGGCAGCAATTAGGTTATCCTGAAGTCTTCTCTCTTTCAGGCTGAACAAACCCAATTCTGTCAGTCTTTCCTCACAGCAGAGGTGTTTTGCTATAGATTGTGTAGAAAATGAAATGATTAATCTTGGCCTTTTGATTTTATAGATTTATATGACTAATTTTTTATGCTTTCAAAAATCTAAACTAGTAAATGGAGGTGATAGTTGAGTGTCCCATCAGAAATGTTAACCAGGGTATCAATTACATGGTTATATTTGAAAACAAGTGGGAAAAATAGTAAGCAGAATTGTGTTTTGTTTATTTCAGAGTGCTATCTTGAAGGTGCATGCAGATTCTGAATCGCTTTCATGCTGAGCCATGTCTTTTGACTTTTTTCATGTTTATATAGCTAATATAAGTACAGAAACACTTTCTCAGAGTCCTTAAATTTTCATTTAAATAGGTTGCCTCGTGACGCTGCTACGAAATGCTACAATATGGTCATACTGTGTTAGGCAGCGAAGGTGCAACCTGGGTATTCCTGAAAATTGTTTCCTGTTGAGACATTTGTAAATAGTGAGTAAAATTCACTGGCAACTGCAAGTCAAACATGTTTTGTAGACAGTTTTTTGTTTCCTTAAGGAGTTTACTGTGATCTGACTTCTAGGACAGTAAAGAACTGCTTGTGTGCTTAATGTTCTCTGTGCCATTGTGTTATACAAGAGCTTCTTGAAGTCATAAGCAAGTAGGGAATCTTTAGATTGATAACCTTTTGTTAGTGGCTTCTCTCTTGAAGTCTTCTACAGTTATGTAGTATTTAACTTCTTACCGTCCCTGGTGGAAGCAACCGCAATGAAATTGATTATTTATCTGGTTTAAACATATCTTATAAAAAAAGATCATAGTTTTAACTGTCCTTTTTGAAATCCTTAGTACTGTGAAATAGAAGCGTTTGCAATGCTCCTTTGGGCAGTTCTTTTCATGGCTGTTGCTTGAAAATATTTTATTAATATGGTGTTTATTTACTGTCATCACCTGGTATAGAATTGTATCTAGAGCTCAAGGCCCTTAGATTATGGCGCTTTTTTTTATTCTTATGTTAGGTCAAATATGATTGTAGATAAAAAATGCTGTGAACTGTGGATTCCCATCTGAGAATTCTTCAGCTTCACTTTTTCAGTGTTTGGATATGCTGTGTGAAGACTTACTGTTATTTTGAAGGTGGATAGTCCCAGGTGTGCAGTTAGTATGTGCTAACATAAAAAAATACAGTGTGACATTATTTAAGAATAAACAACGGTAAACCAAATGGAATATTGTCATTTGAACTGATTTCTAATGACACTTGTACTGTTACAGGTGTCTGTCTCCCCTTAATTGCACTAATTACATATGTGTAATTGGTGACAATAGTGTGTAGAGAAAAGATATTTGGAAGGCAGACTCATTAGTTCTTGAGGGTGCATTTTGGGCTTCAACAAAACATTTTGTCTCTCATCTGTCTTTTATCTTGCACTTTTTCAGCTTTAGACTTGCTCTTTCCTGATGGAAATGTATGAAGTGTCGTGACAAGTTTGTTCTTCTTTATCCAGTAGGCTCTCTAATGGGTTCAATGACGGACAGCATTTGTGTCAAACTACATCTCTGTAAAACGAAGTGTACAGTGAAAGCTGCTACAAATTTTACTTGTATGTCAAGCTTAAGATTACATATGCTTTTTTTTAGCATTGTCTCAATGTCTCTTCTTTCGTGTTTCCCAGAGTTCATCCATATAGTACCATTTTTTCCCCTACTGTCCTGTTGCTGGGATCAGGATTTAGCAGAAACTGTATTTTCATGATACTGTGTCTCTTGGTGTTTGAGTACTGTCTTGTTTACTTTGCTTGGTGTTTGTCAGCATCTCTTGACTGATGGGAAAGGGTGATCTGTGGTTAAACGAAGCAGCTGCTTACAAAGGAAAACAGAATTTATTAAACAATTTATAAAGTTCTTTGCTGTTTGAAAACTGGGTTATATGTATAGTATAGATTAGACATATCCATATTATATGCTTATAGACAGATATTTATACAAAACTATATAATTATACCAGATTGTGCTGGTCACATATGGTGGCTTGTACCACAGTCATTGGGTAGTGTAGGGAAACCTGACTTACTACCAATGTATACTTGCTTTGGGTATGAATGAAGCACTTTTTTGTGGAGCCTTTAACCCGTAGTAAATTCATTGCAGTGTCTGTCTGCTCTCCTTCATACATTATAAACTGAAAGAGAAAAAAAGATGAAATTCAACTTGACTAAAAATCAACCTGTAACTTTTTCGCTTTTTATCTCTAAGTAGGAAGGACTTATGTGTAATTTGCTAAACATTTTCTTCATAAATTAAGCATGAGAGGACTAAGAAAGCTATACAAGGTTGGCTAATGGATAGTAAAAGTGGGAGATAGGAAAATAACCACTTCAGGAGGAACATTGAAGTGTACATTTGAAGGAAAAGTCTCTTAATATCACGCTTTTTTAGTCTGTTTCTGGTGAAGCCTGCTCAAGGAAAAGACGTCAAAAATTTTTCAAATACCAGCAACTTAAAAGACCTGAAATCTCTCTCAGAAATGAAATGTGCTCTAGTATTAGTACATGTTTTTCTCCCTAACATTTAAGTTCTATAAAACTTCATATGTAGTATCAAGGAATATATTCAAATTCATTTTTTGTTGCACTGAATGATATAAATTGCATGGGTTTTTCATATAGTATTTATACTGATGAAATTACATTTTATACAGATTTTCCGCTTCCTTCATTATCAGGCACCTAACAGACACTTCAGGAAGATCTTTCAGATTTTGTTATTGAAAATCCCTGACCACTTCTTTGATCTTAATTGCCAAGATCTTAACTTTTATAGTCTTCTTGACTTTGTTTGAAGATTTGTTTGAAGATCTACCTTTGATTAACCTGTCTGATAAACATGAACATTTGCCAGGTCTGATAAACATGAAGCTGCACTGCTCTCTCAAGGGAAGCAGTGTTGTGTGTTCCTTTTTTCTCAGCTTCCTGGTTGCTGAATGCTGCTTGCATCTGTTCTTAGCCTTCCCATGGAGGAGCAGTGGCAGCAGTACAGAATTGATACTGTCTTTGAAATCTGCACAGCTGCTGGTGTGGGTCTGAGTCACAGCAGTGAGGTTGACCACAATCTTGTTAATGCACTGCTACTTGACCAGTCAGTTAATAAAAGCAGAGTCACTCAAGCTGATCGATGATAGACTTTGGAGTAAAGTGCTATGATTTTTATTTAGTTCTTGTTTGAAAAGCTTTAAAGGAAAGATGAAATTATGTACAAATTCCTAGTATAATTTCCAGAGCAGAATCAAACCATGTTCTCACTGAGGGTAGGTTTGATGAACTTACCTTTTTCAGAAGGTAGAAAAAAATGAAGAAGGAAAAGGATGAGGCATCTAAGGCACAATAGGAAATGTGGTTTCTTTCAATTTACTAAATGAATTATTTGAATTTCATACATAGAGGATTTTTAATAATTTTGTTGGTGTTGATATTTCTCTTGTGTGTTCACATCTCTTTCAATATAAATTTTCTGACTGTAAAAGACTTGAGTAATGGTATTTGTAGGCGTAGCTGGTATTTGCAGTGTGTAGTAAGGTGTATATTTTTAAAAAACTTTACCTGCTTTATGTCAGAACTTTGATAGTGTGAATTAAATTCCACAGTTTAAAATTATCCTGAAAAATTAATAGCAATGTTCTCTAGCATTTTTTATATAAATATGAACTAGAAACAAATAAGACTTTTTTTTTAAAATTTGGCTTACAGCCATGTTCCTTTGTGTTGTGTTTTCAACATCACAGTTGTTTTTCAGTGACATGTATGGTACTGTCTTTCTTCTTCTGTGAAGCTTGCTGATTTTTTTTTTTTCCTGTGACTGTCAAACATTGTCCTTTGGTAGGATGAACTTTCTCTTTTGAACTGTTACTACAACTAGTAACAAATAAACATGAGGCTGTACTGCATGAGCAATTTCCTCCCTCAAATTCAAACCCAGGTTTGAAATTTGTTTCTTGACCTGATTTTAAATGAGCGGGTTTTGCCAGCATTTCAGCTTGTAGATTGTTATTTCTTTTGTATGTTGACTGTATTCTCTTTTAACAACATTCTTGATTGGGTTTTCCTGATGGCTTTTTTCCCAGTCTTTTCATTCATTAGCCTCTGTCTACAGAGAGTGTTCTTTCTGTGTGATTTTCTTTCCTTTAAATTTTCTCATTCTTTTGGTTGAATTTCTGAAGATAGTTACTACTTTCTCTGCTTTTTTAATGTACTTTTCCAGAGTTTATCTGCACTTAATTTTAGTTTCCTTAAGCTGGTTTGATTTCAAATCCGTTTTCACTGCATCATCACTAATAAAGTGGACCATTGTCTGTTACAGAGGACAGCTGGCACAGATTGAGATTTGTCCTTTCTGTTAATCTTCCAGCCTTAAAACAGGTAGCTGTGTGCGCAGTACTGCTGGAAGTTTTCCCAGCCACGTGATAACCCTCAGATTGTTCCCAGAGGTTGGGAGAGTGCAATTGGCCTTTATCGGAAGTATTTCAGGACTTGTTCTGACATGGTGATTTGCATTTCAGTGTCTGGGAAAGTTTTAGTAATTAATATATTGTTGTAACCTTTAAGGTTAACTTTATAAGGCATTGTATTGTAAAGGCAATAGTTAAACCAGTTACCAACTAGAGGTTAACTCAGTTTATCTGTGATCTGCTTCCTAAAAGGCCTACTTTAATATTTAGTATTTAGTATTAATGATTCACATGTGAATCATTAATATTAAATCTTATGCTTTGAATGATTCTGCTAGCTGTCTAGAAAAAAAACCCAAACCATACCCAACAACCAAAAAAACCCAAAAAACAAACAACCTCCCCCAAACCAAGCAAGCAAGCAAGCAACCAAACAATCACAACAGTCCCTCCAACTCCCTCATCCACTTAAATTTTCTGGTTTGATAATTTATAGGAGGTCTGCATTTTCTTGCTCACTGTAAGTTCTCCATTCCAATGTTATGTGGAGCGTTTGGCTTCTGTTGCATTCTGTATTTCAGAACAGATGTACTAATCTTAAGATTTTCAAGATAAGATTTCCTGCCCCACCCTGTATATCTGTCCTTCCTGAGCTAAGTATGCCTTCTAACAGGATGAAGTATCTCACGAAATGTGTTGTGCCAGTTGAGTTATATTTTTGTTTACTTTCTGAGATTTCCATCTACCCTTGATTTTATTCCCATAGTTCTTGTGTTAGTTTGCTGGAAAGCAGAAGTTTACAAGGAAGCTCTGGAGATATTCTACTGTTTGCCACCTTCTTCTCCCTGTGACCCTTCAGCTACCCACACTTGCCACTCATTTCTTTGGAGCTGTGATCTAGGTTGCCGTTTGTAAGTCATGTTATTTTATTAAAGAGGACAGTCTTTGCCTTTCATTTGCTCACTGGTGATTTGAATGACAGCAGAGTTTTAGCCTGCCAGGCTGGGAAGCACAGATGGCACTTCACATGGCTGAGAAAAAGTGGAACTCTGGGGAAAAGAAGCATATGTTTTCCTGGGTTTGAGCGAGCTAAAAGAGGTCCAGTGCTTGAAGTGTTTTTCCAAATTTTTCCTAAATTTGCACTACACATGCAATAGTGTAATGTATTAGCAATGTCACTTTAGCATACACAAAACTTTGTAAAGTGAAAAACGTAGGCCTGCAGACACCGAACAACAGTGATGTGTCTTCCAGGAATAATGGGATGTGTCAGCTAGGGCCATGTAAATAAAAGGGAGAAATCAGTCAAGTGGTTGGGACAGTGTGTCTTGAAGGAGAGGAGCAGGAAAGAACTTGAGAACTGTGCAGTGTTACATAGGTTTATTACCTTCTGAGTCACCTATCTCCTGGCAAGTGGATAGGTTAAAAACGTGTTTATATTTGGGATGTTTTAAAATAACTTAATTCTTTATTGGGCCCTTTAATATGTCTGTGAAAGAAGTCAGCAGATTGTGCATTGTTCTATGTACTGCATCAGTTTTGTGGAGTGTTCTGAGTTTGTGCCTTGAGGAACCATTATGTGTCAAAATTTCAGTATCATGAAGAGACTTTGTACCTTAAAGCAACTCTTCTATATTTTCTTCTGTAAAGGATAAGCACTTAATGATACTAAATTTTGTTCCTAGTTGTTGTTTGTGGTGTTAAAAATGGTGTCCTCTTAGAACAAGGTCAAAGTGGCAAAGTACTGTGACAAAGAAAAACAAGCGTGGGGAGATCTTTGTCTTTTATACTTATTTTGATGAACATTGAGGAATAATGCTCCCAGATCTGGCTTGATTGAAAGTGGAATTTCATTGACCAACTTGTATGTCCTTCTCAAACCAGTGGTAATCAAAGCTTGTTTGAAGGGGAACCTCCTCTACCAAATTGAACTGCAGAAAGAATCCTGTGCACTTCTCTGCAAAACAGATGATTCTTGGGAGCTTCTTCTCTGTGCAGTAGAAGTTTCATGATTTGACTTTGTACCTTGCATATACCTTTGTACCTTTTTTAGCTCTTAGCATTGTGGAATCTGAAGAAAAAAACTGCAACAAAACCAACCCCTGAATCACTCTATTATGTATATAGAAAACCCTATATGATTTTCTTAATATATACATTAAAAGGATTAACTTTCCTTCTGTCTCTGTGGGATGTTTTTCTTTCCATATTTGTTTCAGGAAATTTGCTTAGTACCAGCAATCAGCAGTGCTACCAGACAGATGGATTGATGGGTATAGGAGAAATGAAATTCAGTTTTTCAGTTATATACCGACTTCTCCATTAGAAACATAAATTATCTCTTAAAACTGGAAAAATCATGTTTTGAGGCTCACTTAGAGGCTTAGAGAAGGGATAATTTTCCATTTCTTTTTCCTTACCAATTTAGTGATTTTGTTTGTTGGTTTTTTTGTTTGTTTGATGTGGTTTTGTTTTGTTTAAGTGTTTTAAGTTGTTTAAAATAGATTCTTTTCATGCAATGTTCTCCTTAACATAGGTTCAGTCACTTCTCTTGAAACTTAGAACTGTAAAGCCAGCAGTGGAATATGTGGGTTTCTTTACTAAATAGCTGGTCTGTGTGCTTCAGAAATTGCTTGTACTAGAGAAGGTAGGATTATCATGCTTAGGGGTAATAGAAAATATTTAATAAGTAGAAAAAAAAAAAAAGATTGCAAATTCACGTACTTGAGCACTGATGAGAACTCCTGATAGAACCAGACTGGTGACAAGAGGCAGATTGCAGTTGTATCATCCAGCTCCTGATCTGCTTCCCTCTCAGATGATGTGGCTTGGTGAGACTAACATGATTCTAAACCACACTGGCTGGTTTCTAGCTTTTAAAAACAGATTGTTAGGACCAGCCAATAAAGCATTAATTGATTTACATTTAGATTGGCATTAGCTCTGATCATAGTCACACGCAGAGAAGAGCAAGTCATTTGCATAAGAAAGAACTGTTAGTGTGATTAAGCCGAACTTGCCTTCTTAAAGGAGAAAGAGAACATTCGGCAAGTAAGACCTGGGAAGAAATAACAATAGTCTTTATTGGGTGTGAAGGCATATATGGGAGAGAAACATCTGAAAATAAATATATCTGAGGCATAAATTTAAGAACAAATCTTATTTGGAAATCAGAGGATGAGGTCTAGTCTCGGTAATGGGGAGAAACTCAGTGGCTCAGGATGTTCTTTTATATATTTATGTAAGAGTGTTGTGGAAGATATGGTTGATCCTGGACTCAGAAATTAAAAATGAACATTTGAGATTTCTTGGTACTAGAGTAACAGAAATCTCTGAAAATGAGGGTAGAACAGATAAAGAATTATTAGATTCTTATTTGTCTTAAAGTTTTCAGTGTTACGAATGCTGTTCCTCAGAGCTACATCTGGTATCCTGTACATACCCAAAGGGAATATTTATTGTTTTTATTTTTTTGCTTCTTAGTGTATAGTTTATCTTCTGAAGTGGAGACAATTTGCCATTCTCTAAAGGTGGGATTTTGAGTGATGTATCTGATCTCTCCTTTGGTATTGGGAAAGTAGTCCTGGCCTGGCATATGGGTCTAGTGTCTGTGTTCAGAATTAAATCAGTTTGCCCCAGTCAAATGGAGAAGGGATGGGAGAAGTGTTTCATTTTTTCTTCCTCCTTGCTGCAACCCTCTGTATTCCTAAGGTGATGTAGATATTTTCATCTAACACTTCTGTAGTTGCAGACACTAAAGCGTGGCATCCTTTGTCTTGGTTTGGGCATGACCCAAGACATCCTTGAACTCTATTACCTTGCTCTTGTGCTTTCAAATTTTTAAAATGCAACTTAAAGTATATGAAAAGTTTTGATGAAATGTTTTAGACTCAGTTTTGGTTGTAATGCAAGAGACTGGATTGAACACTGCAGATGTTATTGAATCCTTTATAAGGATATGTATTTCTTTTATAAAGAGATTATTAAGAAAAAAAAGAAAAAAGGTAATGATGAGTCTGTGTACATCCAGCAATTCAAAGTCAGAATTGGGTGTATAACTAAAATTTCCTATTCATAAGATCACTTCATGACTTTTATTTCCAAAAAGATGTGTGTAAGAGGGCAAATTTATCTGGAAAGAACCACTGTCTAATTAGGGGTATCTGTAAATACTCTTGAAGTGGTTGAAACAGAAATGGAAAGATTTTTAAAAATACTTCCAGTTTTTACATTATGAATACAATTCAAATCTCATGTATTTATTAGCAATACTAGGCTGTAAAATTGTAAATTTTTGATAATTTTGAATGTTTCAGAGTAGGCTGGCTGTTTTGAGATAATGATAATTTATATAAAGTGTCGGTCTATTCTTTTTATGGAACTGTGGGAAAAAACCTAAAGATCTTTATTTCTATCCTCTTAGTAATGTAGGACATGGTGATTTGCCCAGCCTGGTAGGACTGGAAGGCCTTTTGGTACTGCTTGCAATTTGATGGCTTACAAATAAATCAACTTGTAAATTTAGTAATAGTTCTTTTTGTTATATGAAATGCAAATCTTTCCACTTCACGTTTACCATGAGCCAATCTGTCCAAATCTATTTTTTCATATGTATGGCTCACGTAGTGTACTACCTTCTACTTGTTAATGAGTTGGAAATATGAACTTGTAAGAAAATACTTCTTAATGCTTCATACAAAAGTAAGAGTAAGCATCATTCTAGACCATACTCTAATATGTTCCCTGTAGGGCTACCTCTTGGCACATGTGGACTCCAAATTTTGTTCTGCTTGGCTTCTTGAGTCACCTTCAGCTGAAAGTTTCATTTCTCCATTTTTGTGAAGCAGGCAGTGTAGCTGATTTGATGAGAGCTACAATAAAAGAACGAGTTATTTTTCCTGACGTTACTTTTTATATGTGGAGTAACTGGGTTGTATTTTTTTGTTTGAATTTCTGAGATGCTTTATCACAGCAAAAGCTATAATCTTTTCATTGAGTGCCTTAGCCAAAGTATACCCAAACTATCAATCTCAAATAGGAGTGAAAATAGGCTATCTCCCTATTTCCCTCAGGCTTTCCATTTTTGGAAGTTCATGGGCTCTGACTTTGTAGGTGCTGATTACTTTAAATAATTTATTACATGAATAGGAAAACACTGCATTCAGGTTTGTTTTTTATCACTGTTGCTGCTTTTGAGAGCTTTAGAGTTGCCAGTTCATCTTGTTCCTTTAACAGTACAGCTGCTGAAGCTTCTCTTTGAAACAGAAAATCACTTAATTTTTATTCAAAAATAAGACTAATTTGTCAGAATTCTCATTGCAGTAAGTCAGTTATCTGAAGCATTTATAATTTTTTTTCCTTTGTTCCTGGAACTATTGTTGCTTTAATTGGTTTCCTGTTTATTTCTTTTTTCTTGCTTTCATTCCTTTCTGTGAAGTCAGGTTCACAAATAAGCTTTTTCAACAACCAATGTATTGCTATTTGAGTCTGATAGTGCAGCTTTTGATTGCTTTTCTGGTAAATGGCCAGGAATCAGCGTTTACTTTGGTAGTGTGCTGCCATTCTGAATTTTTAGGAAATGATGTACAAACTCCATGCCTTGATAAACCCCGAAGTAAGATTTTGTTTAGAACAATTGTTTCTTCACTGGAAGAGTTGTCAAGCACTCCAACAAGCTGGCCAGTGAAGTTGTTGAGCATCCATCACTGGGTGAATTTAAAAGATATGTAGCTGTGGCTCTTAAGGACATGGTTTAGGGATGGACTTAGCAGTGGTGGGTTTGTGGCTGGACTTGATGATCTTAAAGGTCTTTTCTAACCTAAATGATTCTGTGATAAAAACTAATGATCTTTTCCTCTTCTACTTTCAGTGAATTGCCTATGCTTCAAAATGAGAATGAGGAAGAAGAATCCCCAAAAGTATTAATTTGAACAATAATTATTGCTTGTAAGTAAGTACTTCTCATTCTTTGTGATGTTGCCTTCACAACTGAAAACTGCTCTTCTGTTGATAAGTCTTTGTCAGCTGAGAAAAGGAAATTGCAAAAGAGAGGTTAGGTCCTTCACTGTTCACTGGTCACTGACAAAATGGGTCAATCAGATACTCATTTCACCTTTCATTTCTCCTTACACCTATTTCTCTCCCTTCTCCTCTTTGCTTCTCATCTCTAAAAAGAGAAATTCTTTGGTAGGTTCATTATGTACCCTCCGTGTGATGTACAAAATCCTGTATTTCTGTGGCAGTATTTCTGGGCCCTTTCCATCTGTATTGCAGGTATTACATGTATTTCTCAGAGATAAGCTGTGCTTCTGCAGAGGTTTGGCACAGGCCCTACTCCATGAAGTTTTTCAAGCATTATAAGCAACTAAGCTGTTGTGGGTGGAAAGTATTGTGTGCTCTGGGATGTCCCAGATCCAGTGCTAGTTAATGCTTCAGATTCTTATGGTTTTGAAGGCCTGGGCAAGTCCCACAATTGTCATGTTTGAGGACACATTTTTTTATTTAAATAAAACTTAGCAGAAGGATTGCTCTCTTCATTTTGAGAAGACTGCTTAAAGAATGAATTCACTGAAATATGAATGCGTATGTGA
The DNA here is from genome assembly GCA_013399915.1 of Illadopsis cleaveri. NCBI lineage: Eukaryota > Metazoa > Chordata > Aves > Passeriformes > Timaliidae > Illadopsis > Illadopsis cleaveri. The sequence continues at coordinate 140,254 of VXBB01024401.1, forward strand.
GCTTGGAAACCAAGCATGTTATGACATTATTCTTTTTTTGGTGCAACTGTAGAAAAGACTTATGATCAGTATTCTTAACTCTGATAAGAAAGTTGTGAAAATTTCTTAAACTTCTGCATTTGAACAAATTAGACTAGTAGTTCATGCAAATTTGTGGCAGATTTGATGCTTTTACCGTTCACCCAACTTCACTAGTGGTTGTCAAGCTGGCAACATCTAAAGTGCTCTCAATTATTTTGATTTCTTTTATGCACTTATAATACTAGAAGTACTGTGGCACTGTAAGAGTTTAATGAATTGTTTATTTAAAAAAAAAAAAAGAAAAAAAGAAGTGGGATTTCAAATAATGTTCTCGGGATCTTCTGGCCAGGCCAGAAAAAAGAATATGCTGTCAGCTTTCCAAGTGCCCAGTGTCCAGGTAGGTGTCTTGAAACTGGGTTAGCTGTTGTGACTGGTTCCTGTTGTTGAGATGACTTGTTTCCATTTCCTGAACCCAGCAGTTTGTGGTAATGCTCTCTTGAAGTTCTTAGGCTGGGTATATGTGATTTGACTTTGGAGAAGAGCAGGCTTCTGTGGAAGCTTCAGACTAGAAGTGGCTAATCTTGCCAGATCCCTCACAGCCATTGCAGTTAGTCAGAATGGTTTATTGGTATGAAGTAGAAACAAAGATTCAGAGGGGAAAAAATCTTAGCAGGTAACTAGGAAATCTGTAACAGTCTTTCCCCCACTCCACCCTCCAACTCTCCAGCCCAATGTGTAGTATCTGTGTGCTCCAGGCTCTGAAAATGAATGAAAGTAGAAGAACTTACGTGACTTCTCAAAACCTCACTTGTAGTCAGAATTGGCTGATCCCTTGTACATGATGTTATTTAATACAACAATTTGTATCTTGATTTGATGTTTTGAAAATTAAAGTTTGTTTCTTTGTGAAAGCCTGTTTGCAGGCATGCCTGCATATGTAATTGCTCACTTTTGTTCTTCCTGTTGTTCAGTGTTCACACTAACTTGATTTGTCTGGAAACTGTGGTGATGATCTGACTGTTTCTAGCAAAGATGTGTTCCTTCCTTGTAGGCACAGTGTAGGCACAGTGGTTGAGAACTGCATGAAACCTCTTCTTGCCCTTTCTGTTTAGTTTGTGTGGGAGGATAATTAAAAGGATTTGTGCAGGTCTATAAACTGCAGTGCCTGGAGCTATAGTTAAGCCAGTGGTTTGGTATAGCCATTGCTCAACTGCTGAGGGAGATTGAGCAGTGGAGGAAAGCTGATTTGGGCTAAGTGTCTGGGTAAGATCTAGGTAGTGCTGGTGTGTTGAGACAAGTAACTGAGCACTACAGTGAAGGTGGAATCTTTCCCATATTACTTGATTATGCAATCCATGGATTGTGTTGGATTCCTGCTTCTGGTCACATTTTGTAACAAGCTGCATTTGAAATTGTTTTCTGCTATCACAGTCTGGCTTGGGAAAACTGTATTACCATCCATATACTTACTTAATATTTTTTTCCTGAATCTGTTCAGATATTAAAAAAAATGTTTCCATGGTAGCCTTTCTTTTTTTTCCCAAATCATGTTTCACACTTAGTCTAATCCATTCCATCTATGAACTGCTGTTCTGTAGTTTGTTGAGAAATAAAGATGAAATCAACATCTTTTATTGCATTCTAAAACACTTTCTTATTCTTTCTCAGATGTTTTATAAATTAGATTAATCTACGATAGGCTTTTCAAGATAAACTAATCTCTGGAAAAGGCCTGTATATCTTGGGTTTTATTTATTGTATGGGCACCTAACGTCTCAGACATTCTCTGTTTCTACATACCTAAATGGATCAGTGTATGATTCCTGATGGAAAATATCTTTTCAGGAGGATAAGTTGCTGATTTAGCCCTGCCAATATATCAGGACTGTCCCTCTGTGTTTCTGGAATATCTATGATCTTACTCATTACTTTCCCTCTTGCCTGAGAATCAGCAAAGTCTGCTCATTTGGCTTCAGTGTGCTCTTCTGTCTTAGTAGGCATTTAGCTTGGATTCTTCTTTGAAAGATTGCTTCCTGCTCCTCTGTCTTTCTGAACTCTAGTCTTTGTTAAAAGTGTTCTAGATAAGTCATTTCTGATGCAGCAGCACAAACAACAGTCTTTTATGTTTTTCTTTTCAAGAAAAGAGGATGCTAATGGATCCATTGACACACACAGTTTACTGCAGTGAAAAATGATACCAGGCTGAGACACTGCAGAGAGGTTGGAAGATTGGAGGAGAATTTAACATGAAGCAAGAAATTAGAATGAGCAGGGAAAAATGGGTTTCAAGCTATTTAAGGGAAAATTTAAAATACTGCTTTTAAATTAAAGGAAAAGAAAACAGGCAAGTCCAGGATAAGAAGTGGCTGAGAGTTCTGAAGAAAGAGATTGCCAGTTAAGAGCCGACCTTAAATTGAGAGTATCATGCACAGAAAGAATATAACATCTGAGAATATAACATCACACCAGGATAAGTAAATGAAAGCGCTGTCATTCAACACTATAACAGTGATGTAAATCTCTCTGCACAACCTAGGGTAGAAATTGAGTCAACTAGGTCATTGTGTCCAATTTGGAACTGTGCACTTAATGCACGCAAAGAAATCAGAATTTTCTTGCTGAATTTGAGAGTCCAGAAGAAAATAGTATTGAAAATATAACGCTTGATCCAAGACCTGTGAGGAGAGGTTGAAATAGTAAGAGGCTGATTAAGGAGCAAAATTTTTTCCCCCCTTAATTGTCTATGTCCTTTGTGAATGAAGCATAGGGAGAGCAGCTTTTTGCTAAAGGTGCTGAGAAGAAGCACAGGCTCTCTTTCTGAATATTGCAGTGTTTTTTATTTCAAAATTTTTTTAGCTTAAGTATTTCTTTCAATGGACTAAATAACGTTTCATCTCGAATGCATCTAAGTTTAAACTTAAATAGTCCAAATCTAAAACATCAACTGAAAATTTGAAAAAAACCTAGACATGATTAACCTGGTGAATATTATTTGGCTCTAAATTAGTTTTATTTTTACAGTGTCTGAAAAGTCCAATTTCAGATACCACTGGTATTCTGTACCTTTAAAATGTCTAGGATTAGTCTGTTACACGAAACTAAACTTTTGGATTGACAAATTGTTTAAGGGAACAAGATCAGAGGAAATAGCCAGGCAAGAAATTTCCGGCTTCACAAGTTGTTTCAGTTAAATAGGTGAGGATGTACATCACAGGGTTTTTAAAATCTTGTTTTTAGTATGAAATACAGAGATAGTGTAGGTGTGACAAATGTATCTGTGAGTTACAAATTTTTATTTAATGTTACCATTTTTAGATGAAATGGTAGAGGAGGAGATAGTCTTGCACGTGTTTTGTTGCTGAATGAAAGAAATTGTAGTTGTCATGGGGAGAACAAGATGTGGATAAATGTCGAGGCAAATTCTACAGTATAGAAATTTTCTGCAGTTGTTTTGGCTTTGCTCTTTTTTAAATGATGTAATTATACTACACTGATAATTCAGTACTTCTTTATTGTTTGGATTATATTAAATAGTGGTTAATAAACACTTCTGAAATTGGCAGATCCTGTTAGCATAGGAAACTCTTAATTTAATTGTTTTTGCACCTCAGTCTTGGTGGGGTTTTTTTGTTACTTCATTTGTTCTTAAATAAATGTTGAAATAAGCCCAGTCGAACGGGAATGAGAAAAATTAGGTACTTGCCACTATGAGGAAAAAAACCTAATCAAGACAGAGGTTAATTATAGGGTGATTCTCTTGAAACTGATCCTAATGATACTGTCTTTTAATTAGATTGATTTTGCCTAAGCATATTTGCTGTAACTCATGTTAACTATATTAAAATTGGTTAATGAATCAAAAAACCTGTCAGTAAGGAGGGAACCTTCAAACTCTAAGGAAGGCTCCCTCATTGCTGCGTGGCAGGAGGTTCTTGGCTTTAGCTCTTGGGAAGAATACATTGCTCCTAATAAACGTCTAAATTTGATAGAAAGAGATCACTAACTGTTAAATTGCTTGGCAAGTTGAACTGGAAAGTATTTGGATAGAGCCAAGTGTGTGATCCCAGGTCTAGAGATCAATATTGTAGATTGCACTTATCAGTTAGAGACAATGGTTTGGAATAACACAACCAGTGGAAGGAATGTAGGGGAGGAGATATTAACTGTTGTATACAATATTAATGGGCTGTAGTGAGTGTATAATGGCTAGTTTAGGGTTCCCAAGATTAATCAGAAATAGTCTTAAGAGGTTTAGAAGAGACCTCTAAAAAAGCAGGTTCTGGGAAAGTGTATCTCATTTCAGAGATTTAAGAAGCTTGTTCTGTTGAAGTGTTACTTGAGAAGTTATGAAGATTTGAACTTTAATACTATATGAAAAAGCATTGGTGAGAGCTGAAAACAGACGTTTGGTAACTAAGTACTTGAGCAATTTGTCTGGAAATCATTTATTCTCTCTCATTCTTTCTTTTAATGTTTGAATCTCATGGATGGTTTTAGTAAAATGTGCCTTTTCTTGGAGAATATGTATGGTGCTGATGCAAGAAATAGGAGAAAGTGTGTGATCATTGGATCACAAAGCAAAGATGTATTGTACTCATGATGTATTAGAGTGCAACAAGACAGTATAGCAGAATATACACATTAGATGGAAAGAAAGCAAGGATGGCCATTGGTCTTGCAGAGGGAGCTGAGACCTCATGTTGTGGCTCAGGAAACAAAGATACTACAATCTACGACAGAGGAATCCCAATCCAATTCCCAGTGCAAATCCCAGTCCATATTCCCCTCTGGGAGGCCAGGGTATTAATATACCCTTACCCAAGTCAGCATGTTACTGGTAACATTTTTCACAAGTACTGTGTAAAATACAATGTGTCACAGTAACAGGAATATAAATCTGTGAAATCCATTCTTGTCTCAAGGCATTACCGGCTCCTTTTCTGCCAGCCAAATGCGTTTTCAGGCATCATGTTACATCTTCTTATGCAGTAGTTGTATTACTCCTTTTTCCTTTCTAGATAGCATATAGGTTTTTCAGCTGCCGAGCTAATGGTAGAATCCTTCTGAATGAATGTTGGCTTTGCAATTCTGCCACTGAACATGTTCCTTTCCAGGAAATATGCTAATGTTTTCACAAAGTTCTATTTTTAAAAGACTGCTTTTTGTGCCTTCCTTCCCAACCATATTAATATTTGTGGTATTATTATTATTATTATTTTAAAACCATGGAAAAGTATTATTTTCCCCTGTGTGCTTCAGATTGGCTTAAGAAGGCAGAACTACTGTGTGTCTCCCTCCTCTTGATTCATCAGAGTGTAGAAATTCCCTTGTCTTGAAATGTGCTTTTTCCAGCGTGTTACAGTTGCAGCGCTGGGCAAAGGTCATGTTTTTAATGTCTCTAAATGTATGGGAATAACTATTTACTTTATATTTCCCTTCAAGCAGATAGTATTCTGGAATTGCAAGCTTCTGGAGGGCAATCTTTCCATTTTGCGCCGTTGTCCAAGGACTTTGATTGTGTTGTCAGAGTTATGTGCAGTTGTATTTGGCATGAACATAGTCTGAGGGGTGCAAGGGGATTGCTGATGGTCCTGTAAGAGTGAATGAACTTACAACTCAGTGCTTTTCTCACAGACCCGAAAGCACCACTCAGCACTCTGCAGGTGGTCAGTGAATACTTGCAGCAGTTGATGGTTTCTGTGCACCATCTGTGTCATGCATCCTTTCTTCTTGATTATCTTGTCTGCATTTCAGTGTGTTTCGGTGTTTGCTGAAGTCAAACAAATATGGAAAAATTATGTATGCTATTGTTACATGTTCATAACACTCCTCAGAAGAATTCATGTATTTCTGGAGAGTGGCTGAATGAAAACTGGTGTGATGAGCCACATGTATTTTATAAAGGGTACACTAAAAAGCCACTAATGAAGTTGTGGGAAGTGGACTCTTGAGTCCTCATAATTTCCTGAATGCTGTGATTAGCATCCCACAGAGCATTGTAAAACAGTTCATTAATCATAGTCAGTGATAAAGAAGGCTCTGGAATGTCAGCTGTATTATGCACCTTTTTGTGGTTACAAGATCTTGGGAACAGGGGACAGAATACTTGCAAAAAACAAGTATATGTGTGCTGTGATGGACACTCTTAGCAGCAGTATGACAGTTAATACTTTCTGGAATAAAGAATAAATGGAATAAAACTTTTTCTAGTGTAGCAATACTATTAGAATAGATTCTTAAGTTATTTTGCTGAAAATGTTTTATGATCTTTGTATTTTTCTGTAACTAAACTCTTTCTCTTTTAAACGAACATTCACATTAAAAGTGCTTGCACTAATTTTGCCCCACTGGTTCCATTCAAAACAATTCATCTAGTTGTGTTCAGTTTGCTGATCTACATGTTTTCTTATTATTTTGTAGCGTTCTATCCTACTGTTCCAGATATTCCAGAAAACTAATTTACATATACCTGGAATGTCTGTTTTTCAGTTAATAATTGTTGCTGTTAACTAATATGTATTTCTTAAAGTGTGTTCTGATGTAAAATGATCTGGATGATGAATCTGAATTACTAAGCTCCATTGGATGGGAGAAATTAATGCGGACATTTTTGGAAGTTATTTTGCAAAAACTGAAAATTGAATATTCATTCTACATCAGTGCTACATAGTTTATTTGAAATGGTATATTTCTTAAGATTAGTACTGTTCTAAAGCATACACTTGAAGTCAAAAGTCAGAAGTGTTCCACTGATTCCTAGATTTTTCAGCTAGCAGCTTATATTTAGTTTTGGCTCTTTAGTCCTATATCAGTATCGTATGCCAGAGAGTGTTATTAGGATGTGACACCAGTGAAAAATAATCTGAGTCTGGGAGAATTTTACGGCAACATTTATTAGAGTGGGCTAATGTTTTGATGTCTCACTAGAGCAGGGAACATAGCTTGAAGCAAGGTCAAGAGAAAGGAAAACTTGAGCTCTGTTCAGAAAATCAGTGGAATGTAGTTTGTGCATTCTAAAGGCTTCAGAGAGTATCTTAATAACATAAGCTTTCCACCTCTCATTTTGCTTTCTTTCTTCCACGTGCCCTTTTGGAGCACTGATCTTTCAGTCTTGAACTCTACAGTCCCTTGAATTTGGCAGAACTTGAGGGTTTTTCCATTTGTCTTCTGTCAAAGGATTGCTTATCACCTGCTTTTCATTTATTCCTTTGCATCACCTTTTTCATAATTTAGTAACTGTAACTGTTGTAAACATCATCTAGAGATGGAGTTGATGGCAGAGAGAATGGGATATTTCCGGGTGCATGCTAAATATAATGGGTAGGTTTTGTGTAATTTCCTAAAAATCTGTGGGTTTTTTCCAGATCTCTGTACAGTGAGACTCAAATCTCTTCTGTAAAAAAGCACCAGAAAAAATAATTGATAGCTTGATACAGAAAATAAACAAAACTTTGATGAAATTCAGTGCTGCTGTGCATGTACGTGCACTTTCCATGTAGTTGCTCACTAAGTCATGGCCAACTACTTCTGTTGCCATCTTGTATTTCAATGGTATTTTAACCTGTGCCATTTCTTTAGAGATGTTAGGAGCATGCTATGTATCCATATGCACACAGAAAAGAATTTTTAAAAGAATTTTTATCTATGCCCTTTTTAGCAGTCACAGTATGAAGAAATGTTTTTTTCTGTTTCATTCACATCTACAGTACTTTTTCTAAAATGTGATTTATTCTGGTACTCTGCTTAAGGATGTAACTTTTTTTGGTCTAATTCCTGGCCTGTTATGATGAGTAATCAAGTGTTTCTTTCATCTGGAATGATTGTTGTGTTTATGAATTGATTATCTTTCTTCAGCTGCTAAATTTCTCAATTCTGTTTCTCGGAGTGTTCAGTGTTCTTCAAAGCAAGAAGTATTTTACCTTTTTTTTTCTCTGTTCCTCTGGCCCTGTTCATATGGTCAAATTGTGGAGAGGGTTTTAGATTTTTTTGCCATGTAAGCATGTTTTTATCTTTCTCCACCTGTCATTTAATTAGACAAGATTAAGGAATGAAATATAAAAATGCATTTTTCCTAAGCAAACACGGAAGACAAATTATTTCATAGCAAGCTAACAACCAGATAATTAATAAATGTTATGAGTAAATATCAAAGATATTATTTTTGGGATGATTTGGATGAACTGGTTAAAAACTGCTTCCCATTCTCCCATTTTCTTATTGATAAGTCTCCTCAAACATTTTGAAATAAGGATCCTCATTTCTAGAAAGTTCAGAACTGTACGTTAAGAATGTTTTGGCGGTGTGTGATTGTAATGCTATATCCAGTTTCATGCCTTTTTATTGGAATCCTAACATTCAGTGTGTTTGATCTATAATTTTCTTGCTCAAGCAGAGAAAATCTGAGAAATTGGTGCAGGAGAGAAGAGTCAGCTCAACACTTAAAACATTAAAATGTGTGAAACCAACAGACAATCAAACTAACAAAAAAGCAAAAAAAAAAAGCCAGAAAACCAAACCAACCAACCAAAAAAAAAACCAAACCCCAAAAGCCAAACCAAAACTGTAGCCAAGTTGTTCCAAAAGTCTGTGTTGCATGTAAGAAACCTTTTTCAACAGGACTGCAAAATGATGGCCCACGTTGCTCCACGTAAATGTGACTCTTTCATAAGTTGTACCTTCATCTTAGTTGACTGTATTTCTGTGCTAGGATTAGAGCCTATTAATTCTATATTTAGAACTGACTTCCTTGTGTAGCTATTGCTTATATTGGTCTCGTTACCGACAAACTAGAAGGTGCTAGAGGTTCTATTTAACAGAACCTTATTTTACAAGAATTCCCAAGGTGGTCTTTGAAGTAAAAGATCTCTAAGTTTAACTCCTGTTAAACACAACCATGAAAAGAGTTATTTGATATGTGTTCCAGTATGGTATGTTGAAGAAGAGCCAATGTAGAGGTGACCTGATCAATAAACTATAATTAAACTGCCTGGTTTTGGCAAGGCTTTTGAGCAATTGCTTTTAGAAAAATGAAATTTCAGGGAGAAAAGAGAAACAGGTTTTTTTGTGAATTTGTAACCCCATAATGGAATAGAAAAAAAACAGAATATATGGTTATTTTCATAATGGTAACAGTATAATACAAGGTTTCATCTTATCCTGCTCAAGGGCCTGTGCTGGGTCATGTGTACTTCATCACAAGAATAAATTGTCTGGAAAACAGTCTCTTGAGCTTTTCTGGATAGAACCTATATAGGAAACTTTAGCATTATATTTACGACCAAGTAATCTTGGCACAATGTTTTCATTTTAATTCTTATTTTGTGTGTGTGCTTCTCTAATATAAATAGGGAGTAAAGGAAGTTAGAAGTGAGTACATGCTGAGATTTGGGAAGAGATCTCCCTATGGTCAGGTAATGAAAAAAAAATTCTGAATGGTAATAAATGAACCTGTGCATGTTGCATTCCGTGAAGATATGACTATATGATATGTGTTACTCAGTACAGGATGTGTAGTAGTGGATCCATTTAAAGCAAATTAGGGTCTGGTGGTTTTTTAAAATAGCAGTGTTGAATTTTTGATCACCTAATGCTGTCTTAGACTTTCATCTACCATCATTGCTGTAAAAAAGAATATACTACTAGTATATTTAAAACACATATTCCATTCCATGCATGTTTTTAAAAAGCTTAGCTTCTTGTGTATGACTGAAATGAATAAAGATGTCCAAGGTCAACTTTAGATCTAAATTACTTATTTATCTCTGGCACCAGCTGTGTAAATTACAGTGAGATAAACAGAGTGTATGAAATTTCTCTTCTATCAATTGTTGCATAGAGAGTTTCTCCTAGTGAAGTCTTATGAAATCAATTAATAAATACTTAGACTATTTATAAGTGATGTTGTATAAAAATAGGAAGTAGTGGTTCTTTCTATATGTCATTAGGGAACCTTTTTGTAATGTTTTATATTTCTGTGAAATAATGAGTAAATGTTTACAGCCATAAATTATATGCCTATCACTCCATTGTTTTTCAAAAGAAAACAAAGATATTTTGCTACTTATCTGGTATTTGAAAATAAGTTTCTGAAAATTAGCTAATTTAGCTAACAAACACATCCTGGGCTAGTACAGTAATATGATGTTGTGATACTGCATTAATTTTTTAATAAATGTCTAGTTACTATTGACTGTCTTTCTCTCAATATTGCTGTCTTTAATATTGATTTGAAATGTGTTTAGTAAGTAGATAGCAAAATTCATCTTGCTATCATATTCTGGTAGCTTTTTTTTTTTTAGTTTCATTTATTTAAGAAACCGTACATCAGTTTTAACCTCCTGATATAAGGAAACTGATGTCCATCATCACTACACTTCAGAAAAGTGATGGTTATATTATGAAGTACAACATCTTGCCACCATACCTGTAAATATTTTAAACTGCTGAAGAATTACATTGACTATAGCAAAAGACTTATTCACTTGTGTTGAAGAAACACTTTGGTAGTGAGAGGCAAGATAGCAATGACAGAAGGAATTAGTGGTGCTGCTCTAGGTGAAAATAAAAAGCACAACATTCTTGTTTAACCTTGGTGTTATAGTTTATTTAAGGAATTTATCACTTTGTTTTGTTCTGAAGTTAAAAAGGAGAAATGTTACCACAATATTTTTGCACATCTTCTGAAAGAAATTCAACATGAACGTTCCTTCTGCCATACAAGCTGCTTAACTTCATAAAGGCTAAAATTTTACTCCAAACAAGTCAAGTAGCAGCTACTTACAGTCTTGAAGTCATTTATAGGGAATTAATCAGCACCTCAGAAGGTGGCTGAACAGACCATAAAACTGTTTTTCGGAGGAACCAGTTATCATAACATTTTCAGCCTCAGGTGATGTTGTTATTGCTCAGCATCTCAGAAAATGGACACCAATGTGTTCCTATTAGTATTACATTTCAAGTTGGTGCCTTTATGAAAAATCTGAAAACAGCAAATGTATGTGGTCCAAGATTATTTAGGTTTATATCAAATTTGAAATAGCTATGAGTAGAGGAGACAATTAGAATTGCATCTGAGGTACTGTAATGATATTTTGATTCTGGTGTCTTTGCAAACAAATCGATGTTTGCAAGTTACAGAGGTTGAGAAAAAGAAGATTGTAAAATACATGTTGTATTGCAAATTTTAAATCTGTAAAATACAGGTTGAATTTTACAGGTTTAAAATTTACAATCGTTTACAGATTGTAAAGTGCAGTCAGAATTTTGGTGGCTGTTTGATTCACTCTCTATGAAAGCATATGTATATGTCGCAGGCAAAAGCTGCTGGAGAGCTGGTATATCTGAAAAGTTCAAGTGCGTAGTAATAACTACATTTACAAAACTTATTATTGGGATTTTTAAATCAATTTGTTATGAGGGATGGAAAGTTCTCTGAATACAACAAAGTTACAGACAGAATGTAATAGGTTTGTTTCCTCTAACCTCCTATACTGATTATTTTATAAACTACAGGTAAAAGATTATGTTTCATATTTTATTTTGCCATCCAAGCATCTTTCATAACATTTCTTTTGTAGAAATGCTTGTGTTATCTCATCTTCCTCTGTTTTCATATGACTGGTCACACATTGTGACTTCTTTCTTTCTATGGTTAACTGCTACTTTTCATAAAAAGAAGAGTGTGAGAGAAAGTGGTCTTAAAAGTAAAATCTATTTTCTCTGTTATATATTTAATCTGTATTAACATTGACATGGTAAGGCTTAGTTTTGAAAAATTTTCCCTAAATTCTCCTGCAGTATTGGTTTATTGTGTATCTGCAGAGTTCAACTCCTGCTACCTACTTCCAAATGCATACACACATGCACTATGTAATTCCAGCCAATTGCCAAATAATTGCTTTTGAAATTCTTGCAGTAAAGATATTCTCCCTAGTTCTGGTGCTTCAGAAGTTCAAGTTTATTATATTAGGGGTCTTGAAGACTCTTAAGAACAGTATTGAAGCTCTATCAGAATGGGCTGAGTTCCGTGGCACTGTTTATTTACTGTATTTTGTTGCAATTTTCTTCACTTTTTTCCTTCGCTTGCTGAATAGCTTTTCAGCAATGACCATGCCTACATAAGATCCAGTCAGAAAAAGTCACGGTTAAAATTAATGTGATCTGAGCTTTTGTTTGAAAAGGCTCCCTGTCCTACTCAAATGTCAGTAGCAGTTGTCTGTAGAAGTGGAAGCAAGCAGCCATGACCCTTCTAGCTTACTTTCTGAGCTTCCAGGACTTGAGTTATTGCGAGACAGATGCAGTATAATATCTATGGATGGATTTTTGTAGAAGGAATATCTAAGTCTGCTTTCTTTAACATATCAAATTCTTTCAGCTCAAACGTTTTAATTACAGTGAATTTCACAATCTAATAGTGCCTTCTGAAAATCCTAATATTCTACATCAATCAGGTCTCCCTAATTTCATGCTAATTTAGTTTATAAAACTTAGTCACCTTCTGAGGCATGACATCCCTCAGAAAAACAATGTTCTTTATTTCCCAGTATCTGGTGTTAATTGATGTGCCTACTGTTTCTGATGAGTATTGTAGTTTCCTAGGTGCAAGAATTCTTCTGTCATCTTCGTGAATAAAGATTTCAATGTAGGCATCAATTTAAGTTCCTTCTAGCAACTGCTAATGCATTTATTTCATTTAACTTTCCTGCTGTGGTCCTGTATTTAATGTGCTGTAATAATCAGCTCAAACATCATTTGCACTTATGGAATCTATGTCAAGACTTTCAGTTGCATTGTGCTTTAAAAATACTTGATATAGCTTTTTTACATGGAATATGTGTAGCTTCTGATGTTACTGGAAGTGATTGTGGACTTGAAGTGACCAGCTCCTTCCCAACATTTTCTAAAAGACCATCTAGTTTTCTTAAAAAATTCTGTCTTTATACTCAGCAGTCACTTCACCACAGAGCATTCACTAGTATTTAACAGCTTGTTATCTTATGCAGGTGATATTTTATACCTTACTGTATAATCTGTCTTTAGAATCTTTTAGAATATATCCTATATTGTTTAGAATATATCTATATATATCCTTTATATATATATCTAAAGGTTATAATATATCCTTTAGCTATATCTACATCCTTTAGAATCCCTATTAGTCTCCACATAAGAAGGATGTTGGTATCATCTACTTATGGGACCATTTATTTTCTCAAAATTTTCTTGAGGCTACCTTGACTTGTGAGCCCAGAGTGCTCAAAGTATTAAAATTTTTTTTTCAGTGTACTTATGTGTAGATGTGGCATTTTGGGACATGGTTTGGTGGTGGACTTGGCAATGCTGGGTTAATGGTTGGACTGCATGGTCTTAGAGGTCTTTTCCAACCTTAAAACTTCTATGATTGTATGAGTCTACTTGTCTGTCTAGAATATTTTGATTTTAGCAAGACCAACTTCAAAAACCAGTGTTTCACTTCTTAAGTTCCTCACTTACCTACTTCAACGTAGACAATCATGTGTATAATGCAGCATGATGGGGTAGCTCCTGCCCTCTAATCTTCTGCTGCTGTTTGTTATAGTCTTCCTTTGCAATTTTCAAGTTGGGTAGCACACTGATTTTCTTGTTTCATTGTTGCTTTTTGATTTTGTGAGTAACTTAGGGGTTAGAGATGTAGATCCTTTGTGCCCCCCTTTCTTTTGGAACTGAACTCTAAATGCCATCCAGACTCTCCTTTAAATTACTAGGAGATTCTGTCCTGAGACTCAATTTGCTAAAGCAAGGTTGCTTGCTATAAAAAGAATACAAAGATTTATAAACCAAAAGCCTACTATCTGTGTTTGGGCATTAGCCAGACTCTTGAGTAAAAAAGTTTGTATGACTCTCACAGGAGGCAGCTCAGAACCATGGAGAGCTCTTTTAAATTCCACTATGGGGAATAATGGGCATCCTTGATTTTTTCTTGTTATTGTTGCTAAAATTAGCCTGAGCTATTCAGAAATGAAGGAAGCTGAAGGGCTAGCAAAAGCCTACCCTGAAAACAGGAACAAGAATGTAATACCTGTTATAAAAGAGTAGGTGGAAAAAGCCTAACTTGCAAGTTTAAGAATTGTGAGATATTAATGGAGAACAGCTAAACATGGAGCTGCTTGCTACGATAGTCACATCCTTATTATAATGTGTTCACCACAGAGGAAAATACTGCTTTTCTCACAAATAATAAGTTTATACACAGTTATTCTATGAAGTAAATGGCTGTGTTTCTGTGTAGGTTTGCTTAGGAAACAGTAAGAATAATACAATTTTGGGTTTTTCCTATAAGTGCTTGACTTCCTCATTGATTCAAATGGTGATTTCAAATCCTGCATTTTGTTACTTATTATCAGTCTGAAATACTTGAATAGTATTTCACTAGAATTACCTTTGAGAACATATGCAAATTTAGCTTTTAAGTCTTCTGATACTGTAAAGTATTATTATTGCTTTAATAATTACAGACTTCATATGAAAAATGAATTTAAAATCTTATTTTTAGAATGTTTAGCTTATAAAATAAAGTATTCTTTGGCAAAAAAATCAAGCTTGCTTTGATTGCTGTAGAAAAAGTTACATATATCTGGGCACAAAAATTTCATCTTCCACGTAAAAGAAAGTAGCTCAGTCATTAAAGCTGATAATTGCTAACACTCACCATGGTTTGACAGCAAATTTATGCATTAGTGATAGCTGTTATAAATAAAAATGGGGGAGTTCTGATTAACAGTGTAAACTTAAAGTATAAGTTTAAAAGGACATAAAAGGAGCTAAGCAAGAGGCTAATACTGTCAAAGGTGTTTTAAACCCAGTAAGTTTTAAACTCACCTGTCATTTTTCCTTAATAATGTGTCACACCAATTTTGAGAGGAAAAGGCATTGGCAGCATTATGTGAGGTTTTGACTTGCAACTTTTATTCATAACCTTACTATTGTACAAAGTGCTTTGAGTTTTTCAGTTCCTTCACTTTTAAATAAATGGATAGATCTTGTATCAGTGGTACACTTGAGCCATAGTGATGGTGAGGATCACATGCAGAAAGCAATCAATTTTTGGTGCCAGGGAGCTCTACAAAAGCTGTAAACCAGTGTAAATTAGACAGCATGGGTCTATATGCTAATGCAAGAAAATTGTTTCCCATACTTGAATTAGCACATTAGGTACCTTTTTTGGGTCTTTTTAGTATGTAAAGTTCTGCATCCCAAGTAAAAGAGAACTGGAGTGCCAAGGGAAATTTTTACAGGTTAAGATTTGCATATTTTGGCAGAGTGGAATTAAAGTTAAGACAGATAATTCTTTATCATATGGCAATATTACTATTTGCAGTCCCAGTAAAATTTGTCTTGCGCTAATAAAAGTACTGCATAAAATATTGTTCAATTTGTACTAGAAAATGGTGATAGAAAGCAAGTCTGATGAGTTAGTTAATGATCCCATTTGACATTCTTTCCTTGATGAGGCCCTCTCAAAACTGTGTTCCGGCATTTCTGTCAAATCACCCTGTCTCCAAGCTTGCCATATATAAGAAGAAAGTCTTTTAGCTCAGATCTGTGACTCTTTTTTTTTTTTTTTCTTTTTTCCTCCCCCAGCATCTGAATACCATATAGCATTCACTATGCTTTGATTTTGCAAAACCTCCTGGTTGCAAATATCACTTCAGTTTCCTTATGGCTGCCAAGTGTCATGCATTTTTGCATAACTATTACAAACTCAGCAGCTCTCTCATTTGCCTGTTTTTCATCTTGATTTATAAACATCCAGCTGAGTTGTGAACAGACTGATGTTAAGTTTCCTGGTTATTAGATTTTTGCGTGTTGCTTTGATGTCAGTCAAAAGAGGAAAGATCTTACCTCTGATCTTGCTTCTGAAGTTTGCAGCCATTAAGGAATGACACGAGGAAGCAACTGGAAAAGAAAAGAAAATTTAGTGGAGCAAGAATGAAAAAGTCAACTATTACCTTAAGGTTGTCCATTTGTTTTTTTTCTCTGTCTCTGTTCCTTTCCCAAGGTATCCAGATTATTCTACTGATAGTGAGCTGCACTTTCCCCAAGAAGAGGTGGCTGTACTTTGGTCCCAGATGAACACTGGAACAGGAGGCAAGCCTTCTATTAAGTTCTATTAAGAAAGGAATGAGCCATTTCTGTTTAACTCTCAAATGACTAATGCAGGGCAGAAAGCCCTTTTCTCTTCAGCTTCTTGATTCAACTACTGTATAATTTTGAAAGCATTTTTGGTGCTTCAGTTAAAAGGGAATGAGCAACTGAGAATCCCTTACTTAGTGAAGTCATCTGTTTCAGTGGCTATTTCCTGTATCTATTTTGCACTTACATGTTTAGGAACTATTTTCTCCTACCTCATGAGCCAGATTTATCCAGGTGGAACACCTAAACCCCAGATTTTACTATGTGTTTATTTGTGAGTGTAAGAAACAATTCAATGTCGCAAATTCTTTCTTTTTATAACCGATAAGTTATGTTCTTCGAACTTCCACAGCCTGTTCTTTTATTCATTGCTTCCAAAGATTCTCTTTCTGTTTTTTTGGAATGAGACTTCTGTAAGGGTTATCAGTAGATTGTTAACTTACTACTGTGGAGGATGATCATCATGCTTGATGTTAGAGTTAGAGGTTTGAATTTTTATTATTCATTAAACTGTGGTTTTATTAAAATAGGGTTGTATGGAGTCAATCCAGTAAGTCAACAAGAAAAAATATACCTTTACTATCATGTGATTNAAAGAAGAATCACCACTAAGTTTTTGTGTGTTTGACAGAAAATCTGGTATATATTTGACAAGTACGCTGCTCTTTTTCTTTCAAGGTACAATTCCCTCTTTTGTTCAAAATAACATCAATTAAAAAAAAAAAGGAGAAATTACTGTATCATTTTTGAAGCTTTCAAATGTTAGGTGTTACAAGAATCATAAGCACTTATATTTATTACTGTGTCTAATATAGAGTGCTTATTATTTTCAAACTGTATTTGTTACTATTGAGGTACTGTTGATGCTTTTATCTAATTTAGAAAAGTAATTACTTCTGATTAGATTCTTAACTCCTGATAAACTCTTTCAAGGTCAATGCTCTGTGTATAGCTTTAGCTTAAAAGCCCCCAAGTGCTGCGGGTATGGGCTTCTGTGAGCCACTGCTGTTGTGATAACTGAACCTTTAGGTGTTCACCTAGCATAATTTTGAGGAATATTGGGTCTCTGATACTAAAAGTACCTAAATTGGTGTTTTGATTGTTTTTTAGCTCTGACCAGAAGCTATGTAGTTGAAGTAGGATTAGTACTTAATTCCATTATGTTTTTCTTATTTTGTGCGTGTGCTTTGGGATTTTTTTTCTTCCAGTAGAAATAAATTTAGTAACTACAGAGGCACAGGACCCTGAGTTGGGCACAGTTTTTAAGTGGTTCACCTTAGGTGTTCTCTGTGTAATTAGCTCCTCAAAGGAAACCAAATGTTTTTTAACTGAAAAGGTGCCAAGTTTTATTAGGATAACAGGACAATTAATGCTTTAAGTATTACAAACTCAGTGAATAGGGAGGAAAGAAGAAAAGGGAAAAATTTTTTACCAGGTTTTTCTCTGCCCACATTGCAATTGTGAGTGTACTGTTGCTTCTACTTGCTCACAGTTAATTCAGTGCCTTTAAGCCTTGAACTGCATGAAGAAAGCTTATGCTTCTTTGGAAGATAGCAGGAACTTCCTTGAAATTTTGGAAGTTGTATTCTTTTGCTATGGAATACTTTTAAAGAGCTGTTCAACTTATTTGTATTTTGTTTTCTCCAGATCTGTGATTTCTGCAGTGATTATTCTAGTGACTTTTAAAATTTTGATTAAAAGAAAATTCTTCCCAAGGTTTCCTTAACATATTAATATTTTTTATAAATGATAAAAATACATAACAAAAGACATGAAAGAATATTTGAATATTCTTCTATTAATTTTATTAAAATTAAGGGTAAATATTCTATCTTGGATTTTTTTTTTCCATTTCAAAGTTTTGCCTGGTATTTTGAGCAGGGAGTAACGCTTAGAGATGGGGAAACAATTATTTGACAAAACTGCTAAATGGCTGAACTGCTTTAATTGATTATGGAGATTTATATCTTTCATTCAACTTGTATAACATCTTTCAGCTGCAAATTTGATGGTATCTGTAAATATTAATGAATCAACTTCAAACATAATTTTGAAGTTGGCAAATATTAACAAGGGAAAATGGGGCCTGGTGAGACTGACTTGTAAAATTTACTCATTAAATCAATACAGAGCCTAAAACATTCTTTGATTTAATTCTTTGGTTGCTAGATCACATTGTATGTAATCTAGATATAATGAAAGATGGTAGTTAAAAATATTCTGATTGAGTGATTGATCTTCATGGATAATCCGTGATTAGCTAAAGAACAAGTAAAAAATGTGGTGTTTTAAAAGAAAACATTAGATTCTTTCTTACTGTTATGATAAAGAGTAAATCAAAAGGAACTTGTTCTTACAGAATGTGAAATTAAAGGTACTTTCTTTTTTTCTTTCAAACAGTTACTAA
Source organism: Illadopsis cleaveri (assembly GCA_013399915.1). Classification (NCBI taxonomy): domain Eukaryota; kingdom Metazoa; phylum Chordata; class Aves; order Passeriformes; family Timaliidae; genus Illadopsis; species Illadopsis cleaveri. The sequence continues at coordinate 158,852 of VXBB01024401.1, forward strand.
TTTCACTGACTGTTGGAATAGTGGAATTACATGTTAATCTCCAACCTCCATGATGCAATTGTGTTTACTTCCTGCTGTCACGGGGAGGGTAAGCCGTTCTTTATATGTGTTACAAAGTCAGGATTTTTTAAAGTGTACTGCTGTCTATGTGATCCATAAAATACATTGTACATTTGCACGTTATGCCTTATAGAATAATATGTTTTTACACACAAAAGCTGTAAAAGTTCTTTTATTTCATAGAATCACATCATAGCTGGCTTTGGAAAGTTTCTTTGGGGATCTTCTAGTCCATAGTCCAACACCAGTGATCAAGGTAGGGTTGATTGGAGTGCATTGCTTGGCTCTTTGCCCAGCCTCCAGGGATGGAGATTTCACTGACACTTTTTGCTGCACTTTCACCAGTATGATCATGTGATGTACTAAGTACAAGGAATTTAATCAAATCTAACATGTTGTATAAAATAAGCTATCATGGGAACTTTTAATAATAAACTGGATTTTTTGATCATGAAAAACAAATAACTAGCAATTGACCTGCAGTTTTCTTTTTCTAGATATTTTGAATCAATCTCTTCTACTTTTTCAAAAATGTTGCATCAAACATTTGTATTTATTATAATCGCATTTCTTTTGGTTTTTTTTGAGGAAACATTTCCATTAGCATCTGATTGATTGATTGATGTGAAACTTCCTAAGTATGTGGGTTTTGGTTTTGTGTTTGGTTTTTTTTATTAATTTTTATTTTGGTTTTGTTTTTGTTTTTTTTCTTAATGGTGGGTATTTAGACTTGTGGAGGATAAAAATCCAGAAATTTCCTGGGTAATTTGTACCATTTTGAACAGCAACGAGATAGTGTAAAGGAATATAATAAAATAGAGCCCAAAATTCTTTTGGGTTGAAAGAACTAAGAACTTGTTCAGTGCTTCAAAGATTATTATTCATGATAACTCAGGTATTTGTAGTAGTTAAGGATCACTGATGGAGGAGGAGGAGGATGCTTGTAGGAAATAATTGCATACATTCCTTAATTACTTTCTTACATGATTCTGATTGCACTTAGACTTGTGAGGGAAATCACACTTATTATTCTCTCAGCTTCAATTTTTGTGCTACATACCACCTTAAGACCTTGAAAAAAGCAGTAGCCACCTTGGTTTGGTGATTTCTGTTGTATCTTCACTGGTCGTCGGTCATTCTGAGGAATTTATTGATGCTGCTTCAGTTGCAAATGCGGCAACTCTTGAGCTGTTGATCCTCCCTCAGTTTGTATTCTATGTGTTGAATTTTGATCCTGTTGATTTATTTTGGTTGCATCAGTAAATATTGACTTCCTAAAAGAAGAATAAATTTGGCACAAGATTACTAATTGGTCATTCCGAATATTTGTTCTCTGCCTTCCATTCTGAAGGTGTTATTTCAAATTTTTGCAGGTTATTTTCAGGTATAAAATGCTATGCAGTTAAATTGAAAATGGTTTCTGTGCTCCTCAGCTGAGCATTTTACATCAAATACACACTATAAGCTCCAAAATAATACCAGAATCTTCCCCTATGTTCATACTTCCCTGCTTTGAATGTTTTGTTTGTATTATAATGTGTATTCTGCTAAAGCTGCTAAATGAATCTTCAAATGACTCTTCTAAAGTTGATAATCTTGCTTTTAGAGTTGAGGTTTTAATTCCTCAAGTCCTAGAAATTTACTTTCTTCATAATCTCTGTAAGTCTGAAAAATCATCAAGCTTCTACATTCAGTGACAGAATCTCTTCAGCAAAATTTCAGGAAGGATCAATCATGTGTCTTTCTCCAAAGCTTGTTCTGATTGGTTAAGATTTTGTTTTCTAACCAAATGAGTGAGCCTGTAGCTTTCAACATTAAGTTAAGGAAGTCCCTCAGTACCATCTTTTCCTTCTCAATGTTTCATTTGAGAATAATCTGCAGATTGTATCAGATGCATAGACTGTATTTATTCATGTACAATAATAAAGGACTATATGAAGAGAATATCACACAAATTCTTGGAGCAATCTGTACAGATATAAAATTAGACTTTTACAGAAAGAAGCAGGGGAAGAGAGAGTTGTGGATGTATGAGTAAATGGTGAGCAAGTCTAATGATTATGCCAATTTATGGCCTCTGATACATGTGAATAGAAGTTAAGACAAAAGAAATAAATTTCTACAATAATAATGTACATATATGGAATACTATGAATTTTATGTCCTTGTTCCAGAAAAAAGAGGAACTGGATAATTTTTATGGGGAGAAAAAATATAACTAAAACAGTGAACTTGACTAGGAAATGAAATGAACTTCATTTTGGATACTTTTGGAACATAAACATTAATACATGCTCTGTGAATGGATTTCTGGTCTCTGGTTGAAGAATACAATAGATATAATTTGTGTGTTAATAAAGGTAATTAAAAAGTTATAGATGAATGAAATTCTTTCCAAATTGTTTCCAGTCACGATTCTAAAAATGTTTGCAACTAAATGGGAAAACGTCTCTTGGGATTGATATATATGAATGCTAGAATTAGAAATAATTATCAGTCCTGGCTTGATCACAGTAGTGTGCAAAGCATGGGGATAAATTTCAAAGAAATGACGATTAACAAAGTAGAGGTAGATAAAAATGGGAAATTAGATAAATGCAACAAAGATTTTTTGATCTGTATTATTCTGGGTTTACTTACTAACTGTTTCAATGAGGTTAATTTCCCAGTGAAACACAGTTGGGGAGATAATGTGTATATATCCCTTTCAGCATTTCTTGGCACGTAGAAACTTCTGTATTGAGTGAGAGAAATTGTGGATGAAAAATAGAATAATTTGTTGGAAAAGGAAGTAGCTGAAGGGATGAAGTGATAGGGACTTGTGCTGCAAGGAAGAGTATCAGCCTGGAGGAGAGACCCTATTAGTGCAGTGGATTACATGTGTTATTCATCTTGGATGTTTTCAGTAGTGAGAATGTCACAAAAATATAATTGTTTATAATGAAATATAGGTCACAAATTAGAGGAGAGTTCTGCTGGGGGTCAGAAAAATGTACAAGTATTTTTTTATGTGGGATATTGGAATGGTAGAATGGGACAAACTGTAATAACATAAAGGTAAAAGGGTGGAAAATAAGAATTTCTGTATATAAAATGGGAGCTTATAAATTTGATGCAAATAGATGCAAAAAGGTTTGAATGTGTTATATCCTATGTAAAATGGTTGCTTACTGCCAGAGCAATGTGACCATGAAAAGAGAAATCCTGTTTTGGGATACCTCACAGTAGGCAGGTCCAAGGGAGAAAAGCAAGTATTTGGTTCATATGAGACTTCAGCAATACCTTGTGTTACATGCAGAATGCTGATTCAATTACTGTGTAAAAGCTTCATAAAGAATGCATTGCATACACCGTGAATAATATTTGTGAGGTTTGCTTATTTTTGTCAAACACTACAGAAGGATTTACTTGTTACTTTTGTCCTTTGATCCTTAGTTTTATCTTAATATCCTAAAAGGATTATTTCCTTAGGCTCTAATCCTTTGTCAGAGGCTGTGTCATCACAATATTCTTAAATAGGAACTGGAATCAGAAAGTTGGTTTTAATTTTCATTTTTATGAGAGTACAACCGGCTAACATTACTTAGAGTAGAATGCTTTCCTAAGAAGGTAATTTTTGTTAGTGAAATCTTAAAAATACAAAATCTTAAAAATACTAATATAAGTTTACTTTTAAGGGAAACTAACAATATTGTGAGAGTTCAATCTAAGTTGTATGTATGGTGTAACATGCTTTTTGAGTGTTTCACAATTAGTGGTAAGTCATTGTGATAGATCTTAGAGTGGAATGAATTCCACGTTTTGTACATTGTACAACTTTAGGTGATGTACATGCCTTAAATATAGTGCTGTAAATGTTAGCCATAGTGGTGTGTGTGCTTTACTTCATGAGTAATTTTCTCCTTGTCAGCTTACATAAGGTACACTTTTTTTGAGTGAATCTAGGCCAGTAGGTGGTTGAGCCAAAAGTAGACTTGCTTAGTTTGCTTTGATTTTAATCTAAAATAACTTGAAACCATACATTGCCAAGAAAAATCATAATGCTATTCTGGGGCCGTGATTCTGTAGGAAGCAAAAATACACAAGGAGAAAATACACACTGCGTCACTGAATTTACTATTGAAAGCATGTTTGAAATAGTACATTAAAAAGAACCTCATTTAAGTCATAGAAGATGTCCATCCATTTGAAATTATATAGTATTGGGCTATTCAGCCTTCTCATTTTCTTAAATACCTTTCAAAGCTTTAAAATAGCTTGTAGACTTTATGGGATGAAGAAAAATAGTGGTGGGGTTTTTTTTGTTTTTGTTTTTTTTGATTAATCATTTTTGCTATAGCAAAATAACTTTGACATGGATGCATATTATTTCTCATTAAGATATGGTTGCTATGCTTCAGTCTCTTTTTTTAGTTATCATTTTAATCAAGTCTCTTTAGTGTTTCATTTAGTTGTTTTCACTCAGTCATTCAGTGCATTCCAGTGCATTGAAGCATTGCTGTGTTTTAACCAAATTTTTCCAGTTAATTTGGCAACAAAACATTTTCACATTCTTACAATTAACTGTGGCTTGCACGTGTAGTATGCACAATTTGATTTCCTAATTAAGGCTTGAAGCAGACCCTTGTATTTAGGTAAATATTCTGTCTCCTCTTCACAGAGTCTAAATAAGTTTGTGACACTAACCACATTTTCTGTGCTATGCACTTAAAATAAATAAATTTTAACTTGACTTCCTTTCTCACAGTGTTATTTTTCATTCAACTGATGCATTGAACTTTATGTATTCCCAATGATTTATGGTAGCCACTACTTACCATACCTATTTTGTTTCATTAGATAATGCTGCACATTTTGTAGTGACTTTTTATAATAGACCTACAAGATTAAATGAAACCTGAAAAATAGTTTAGTGTACATGAGTCTTTCAATTTAGCATTTGCTTTTAATGGTACTTCATTCTTATTCTACAAAACTTTTTCCTCATAATGGTTTGATGTCTTCAGTAGCTTAAGTAACAAATCAGTTTGTAAGGAGTGATAGAGAACTATATTTAAAACCAAAAAGCATTCATTTTAATCAACATCAATGTACTGTTTATTTCTCATTATGTTGAGAAAATTTTATAGATGTCTATAGTCTCTTCATCTTCTCTCTTAGGGTACCAGGAGACCTTTGTAATTTGTGACCTTTGTAATGGAAGATTTTGCACTGTTAATGTCATACCAATTTGCTTTATTTCATGGCAGCTAAAAAAAAAAAAAGAAGCTAATGTATGCTTTACAGGCATACATTCAGGAGTGACTGAAGGTTACCAATTTCACTATGGCATCTGCAGTCCCACACTGATACTGGCATTAAAGCTGGCTTTGATTTACTCTTCTGATGTACTATACTGCTTCTTGTACTGAGCTTTGCCTTTCCACCCATGCCTAGCACTTGTGAATGACATTTCTGTGCTTGGTAGCTGGGCTCTTATAAATAGGAGAAGATTTACTTGAGGGATCAGGTTGAAGAACCCTCTTAACTGTGTGTAGTGATGAAATTTGTAAAGAAAATTGGTTTGAAAGTTTGCTCTCTAGAGCTGCTGGAGAGAACAGAGGAATACATTCTTTTTCATTCCATATATCCAGGGTAAGCCTTTTGAAAGAGATAACAGATTTTTTTTACATTATTTTAGAGAGTAATGTAAGAATGTAGTCAGCCATTCTCAGGATCCCCTAGAAAGGAAATAACTAATCTAAAATTGAACGAAAAAAGGCTAATTGCCAATATACTATGTTTTGATATGCTTCTGCCCTGGAAAATGCCAGGGTATGGGTAAATCTAATCAAATGTAAGACAAGAAATCATGGTAAATCTCAGGGAGTAGTTAACTACTAAATTAAAATTATGGCTTTCTCTGGTAAAATAAAAGTAACATAATATTTTTAGATAAAGGACCTTCACTGTATAATTATACCATAAATTTATGATAGCACTAACAACTACTATTTAGATATTTTTCTGTCTCCTGCTTAATAAAATGTATTTATTGGTACTGCTCTGCCCCACCTTTTGGGTTTGGTGGACTCTTATTTAGATATTTAGTGTCAGACAGTGTTAATAACCGTGTTATGTTCCATGACAGGTTTAAATTGCTGCTGTGGTTTTTTTTCCTAACTAAAGGCTCATACTTTCAGTCTTGGCAGTCTTGAACTTAGTTTACAGTGTGAAACCTCATAAACAGCTGTAGAAAATTAAACAAGTATAAATATTGACATTACATCTTGACTTTCTGTCAGGCAGATAGCTGTGGGATATGTCTGTATGTGGAGATCTTTCAGAAACCTGAGACCAGCTATAAGAATTGAACAGTTTTAAAAATGTGATGATTTTTCCTTTAATTTATCTAAAGATCTTGTGTGAACTTCAAAATAATGAATGACAGAATGGTTTGTTTGGAAGGAACCTGAAAAATCATCCAGTTCCAAATCCCCTGCCATGAGCAAGGATGTCACTCACTAGATCTGGTTGCTCAAAGTCCTGTCCAGCCTGGCTTTGAACTCTTCCAGGGATGGGGCATCCAGGGATGCTGGATGTCTCATCCCTGGAATGTCAAATACTTTGACAAAATGTCAAATACGTTGACATTTTGCATTCCCAGAACAGTATGAAATAAAAGAATTAATGTGAAAGCCACATTACAGTACAAAGTTGATGGTTGTTGTTTGAATTCATTTATAATTAGATGCACCACATTTGAGATGCAGGCTTTTTAATGTTTTCTTTCAGAATGTTCTTCCTATTTATTCAGCTCCTTTGGCATCTGTATTTTATATTTAACTCTACTGTGACTTAACTTATGAAAAGAACTATGACATCTTCAGAGATTGATAGAATCTGATAAAACCTGTGAATACTTTGTTGCATTTAGCCCAATGCTGAACAGATATTTCATAGAATTACCAATCGCAGCTAAACCCCATTCCTAATGGGCCTCAAAGGTCAAGTATATACAACTCCACACTGGTAAACTACACACTGATTTTTTTCCCCATTTTTGATTTTTTACTCATTAAACATCTTGATGACCTCCAGTTCACTGCTATCAGACTTTTTCACCTCATGTTTCACCTTGTTTTGCAAAGACTTACGAATATGTCAAGCTGTATGAAGTCTGCCGTGGGTGCAGAGAGGTCCCTGCTCACTCTTTCCACTTAAAATGATTGCCTGGTCTTACTGTACGTTTCTTCTCTTCTAGTGGGGTGGGGACTCACATGATGGTCTTTCTTCTTCCATTCAGCTTAGGTTTTTTGGAGTGTTTTGGGGACCTTGTTGAATATCATTTGAAAATCCATATTGATTAAATCAATTATGTAACAATTAGAACTGGTTCTATGTGTTTGTTTACATCTTCAAAAGAACCTTAATAAATTTATGGGGCACAATTTGTCTTTCTAAAAATACGTTTTTACTTCAATTACTTTCAACCTTATGTCTGCAGATTTATTTAATCTTATTATTTCTGCCAGTTTGGCTGACAAGAATATATTATTTTCCTGGCCTGTAATTACAAGGTTCCCTGCTGTAGCCCTTAGAAATAATTCAGTTTTCTTTTTTAATTTTCCATTCCTTTGCTACAAAGGTGTTATAAGTAAGAGGTTGGACACCTCTGTTAATAATTAAACTATTGCATTCTTTAATTTCTTTAGAACTGTTGGAAGAATACCATCTGTTCCTGATGACTTGTTGTATCAATTTTGTGGATTTTTGATTGTCTGATCTACTAACACTGTTGTTTGAGACAGACCAATGCTGCCTGTGATAAAGAAGATACCTGATTTGTGAGTCTGCTTAAACTCATGTTTTATGAAAAACAGATTGGGAAAAAAAAAAAAGTCAGTGTTTTGCTTGCAAAGTACTCTATAAACAATTGTGTCCCATCTTATTAGTCATAAGTCAATTTTTTTTTTCTTTTAAATCCATATAAACTACCCTTCTTAAGATAACTAGAGACATTTTTCAGCATTTTCAGTGCTGTTGAAAAGCATTTTCAAGGTTAGAGTTACTGTATCTGGAAGTGTGTGCTCCAGGCATATTTCCATAACTGGGTGAGTTTGGAAGTTATTGCAATTTGGGAAGATTTTGCTCTAGAGTTTAAATGAGTTGGAACAGAATAAAATAGCTAAATGAAATTAAAAAGAAGTTAAGATGAAAGAAGGCTCAAACAGAAAGGATTAATTTGGGAGAAGGTAGATGTGGATGATATCTCAGAAGAAATACAGTGGATTTAGAGATCTGAGGATTCAAAAAATGGATTACTTGAAAATTGAGTCAGAATGGTATATATGTGCCCTTTAAAAAAGGTAGAAATGTTACATTGCTGAGAAAGAAGAAGAGTGGGGAAAACTACTTAAAGAAGACTCTGGACGTGCTGTCAGTTAAAATTTGATCTAGATAGATGAGGAAATTTTTCCCTCATCAAATGACGTTTTGCCAAGTAGAAAATGAATTGAGGTGATTTTGCATTTTTTAAAATGGCATGGTGGTTTTTTTGTGAGAGAAGGTATTACCTTTGGAGCATTTTTTTGCCTTTTTTTAAAATAGTTTTAATAATAACTTGTCAAAGTAGGTTTGATAGTTTTGAAACAGCAGAGAAGTGTTTCTAAAGTCATGTCTGATTTTTAAATACTTGCAAATAGCAGAAGTGACTGTTAAAATGGCTATAATTCATTTGTTAGAGCAGCCGTCATGATAGAAATGCAGAATAAAGTTAATAAAAGTGAAATGATGTATTTGTAATAAAAGCTGTTTGTTGATAGTAAAGGAAAATGTCAAGTTTACAGAGTGTCTTTTAAACTATTTTAATGTCTGAAATCACACATGAAAGGGTAAATATTTCTCTTATAAAAAGCAGCATTTCTTCCGGCCGTTTCAAACCTAGGATTAATGGCATGTTCTTTGTCATTCATTGGTGAATTCAGAATAATGTTCTGTGGAAAGTTAAAAGCTTTTTTCTTTGTCTCTGTGACAGAAAGTAGTAATATTGTCTATTGTCATTCTTGAATGTTAATACATTTAGCTCAATTGCAGTCTATATTTTTACATATCAGAATTATAATTTCAGTTTTATTTGTATTTTTTCCCACAGAATATAAATGAAGAATGATGCAATATTCTTAGTATGTACAGCCTTGTAAGAATCTTCTTTAAGGAGCTGCAGTAAGACAAACACTGAAAATAACTTCTCTGTGGTACGATGTGTTGAAGCAGAGGAACTGGAATTGTCCACCTTTGCACAACCTAAGAAAATGTTTGCTATTTTGTGAGTGGAGGCAGCTCTGGAGTGAACTGAACTTCTGAAAATGCGGCCATGGACTGGTTCCTGGCGTTGGATTATGCTCATCCTCTTTGCCTGGGGAACTTTACTCTTTTATATTGGTGGGCACCTGGTACGAGACAGCGAGCACCCGGATCACTCCAGTCGAGAATTATCCAAGATCCTTGCTAAACTTGAACGGTTAAAGCAGCAAAATGAAGACTTAAGGCGCATGGCAGAATCTCTCAGGTAGGATCTCAAAGTAATTAAAACTGTTCAGAAAACGTTTGAAATATGAGATAGCAGAATTTAAATTGTAAGGGTTTCTTGTGGGAGTTTTTGCAAAGTTGTATTTCACATTTAGAAGTATATATAAGTCCTATAAGTAGCTGAAAATATATTGCAAAACCTTTAAATAAATAATGTACATTTAGTTCTAGTCTAATGTAATCATTACTTAAGAGCCATTTAATGGTGTGGAAGTGTTACTGTCACAATAACAGAGTTCTGTAGGTGATTCACCCCTCATTGCCAACTTCAAACAAGTGCAGTTATTATGACATTCATACAAATTAGAACATCTAGTTCTTTATACTTCTGCATGCAGTAATTGGAAGAGCTCGTTTTAAAATTGGTGAAAACATTTGTACAGCTTGTTGAAGATAAATGCTGACTTGCTGAAGATGATCTGCAATAGATTGCTGCATTATACAAATTCTTTTATCTAAGTTTTCTTCCTTGCCTTGCTGCTAAACTTGTAGAAATACTTGTAAAACAGTAGGATCATCTCCTTTTTTACAATTGCACAGTCATTGAAATATATCCCATTCAAATTACACAGTGACTAGAAGAGAGTAAATAATTTTACTGGTGGCAGGGTACTGTTTGCCTCTCAAGGAGGCAGTGGAGACAAGAAATGGTAAGTAGAGGCTAAACTATATTTTCTGAATACCTTTCTATATTTCACTAACCTTATCTATATTCCGATAAATACTAAATTTTTGGTGGATGAGTTTTAAATAATAGCTTATACTGTTGATAATTTCCCACGATTTATAAAAATAAAACCAGCAGTTTATATCTACTCTAAACATGCTACAGTATTTCAACATTCCTTCTCTATGATTCCATTAATAGTGTCAGGAGGCTGCAATTAGGTGAAAAACTGTGTTGACTGGACTCCTTTCAGCTTTTTTAAAATATGTTATTTAACAATATTTCTGAGACCTTTCCTCAGAGTGTTTGTATATCATAACCACAGCAGAATCTGAAATTCTAGCATGAGAAAGCCTAAATGTCTTTAAATACCAGTTCCACAGCCACACATGTCCAGGTTTAGTGGTTAGTAGGCTCTCCAGGAGTGGGCCAGTGTGAGACTGGACGATCACCAAGCATTGTTTTTTGCTGGAAGTAATCTGAGATTGGTGAAGTACTGGACTTTGAGGGAAATGACGCATGACAATATAGGGCCTTTTCATTATTTTTACTGTGCCAAATCCATGGTTCTGTTTACATAGAAACATCACAAACAGGTTTGAGAAATATCCTGGTCAACCTCTGTTGTTAAAGTATCAAATCATAATGTAGTACGGATTTTCAGTATCTCATTTCTTTGTTTGCCAGATAGAATAAGCTGTGTTGAAAATAGCTGTTAGCTTCAAAACTGTCCCATTTAATAGTTTTGTAGCCGCGTGTCTGTTTAAAATGAGGCATTAACCAGCAGTCCATGGATTGAGTATCTGTGTCCTGGAAGAGATCACTGCTGCTGTGAGCATACATTATAGAAACAAAACACCTCTTAACTTCAGAAATCCAGTTAGATGGAGAAGATTACATTTGCTCCAGTTTACATCTTAAAGTAAAGACATAATTTATTTTAGGCTTTACTGATCAAAGACAGAAAGACTGGAACAAGTGTTTGAATATGATTTAATTGCTGGAATTTTTTGTTTTGTATTGAAAACTCCAATTACTGATACTTGCAGTTAAATCTGAGTGGATAAGACAACACTCTCTACATCAGTACAGCTCATAAAGGGCATGAGGTAAAAACTTGGTTTGGCTGCCCTTTTCCACTAAGATTTTGTATCTGGAGAACAAAACAGCATGTGTTGTGGTTAAAACATAGCATATATTATGGTATGCAACAGGGCTAAGATAATGCCTGAAATTAAGAATATTCCAAATAAGAACTTAGTTACTTGTGGATGAGTTTATACAAGATAAGAGTGCCTACCTGTAAAATTGGAACAATAAACAAATATCTGATTAACTGTACTAGTTAACTATACTAGTTAAAGTATTTTGGTACCATTAGATAAAACTTCTGCATGGTAAAAAGCTCCAAGTTAACAGAATTTACTTTAGTGAGCAAGGAAGTTTTGTGAATGTTGGAAAATTATCATAATAATATTGGTGCTATTAATAGCTAATTGGAGCAGGCAGGAAGGGGCAGAAGGCAGGTAAAAGAATTAGTAGCTTAATGAAAGTCTAAATTGATTTTATGTTCCATTTTAAAGTTAGAGAAAATTGGTATTTTGTCTTTCATTGTTAGTTAAAATGATAAAATGCATTTCAGTACATTTCAATTGCCTGGACTTTCCCATGATAATGGGTTCCTGTGACTTCCTTATCACCTGATGAAAGTGTCAGTCTTCTGGGATGGTTGAAAACAGGAGCTGGACTGTGCCTGTTTCCATCCATCTCTCTATGAATGCCAACATACGATGACAAGAAGTGATCTTTCCACCCTGAGATTTGAATCCTCCTTTGCTGCCAATTTATGTAGCAGCTTCTCATCCCCAAAGACAACAACAACAACAAAAAAAACCTCCAAAAGTGTTCCTTGTGAAACATACCTTATGTGCATGCAAAACCAACCATTCAAAACTTGACAAAGATCATATCTGTGAAAAGACTTTATAAAATCTTGCTTAACCCTTTTTTGGTCTGTGATACTTAAATAATATATAATTTTCTAATTTTCTTCTGCTTGCTTCTTTTCACACAAGATGTGTAAGGAGTAGCATTAGGGTTTTAGGGCAGGGACAGGTACTTGTTCAGGTTATTCTGGTTTATTTCCCACCCACTGCAGCCGTTTGAATATTTGATTTCAAAAAATATGTTACGTTCTTATGAATTTATCATTGTGAAAATATTTTTAATTCATTACCCGTATTGGTTAAGAGTGGTTCGTATTTTTACAAGGATTTTTGGTGAGCATGTTTTTTGATATTTATTTCCTAAGATGTACCTTTGCAAGAGTGCAAGTCGGAACAGTCACATCTTTTTGAAAATGGCCTGAAATAAAAAAAAAAAAAAATCCTTTAGGAACTGAGGACATTTTTGTGGTGCACTTCTGATTACTTGAAATTACATCAGGTACCACATAGTTCTTATGGTCTATTTAAAAGCCTTAGGTGAGAAGTTACTGTGGTTTTTCTTTTGCCAATATGATGCTCTGTAAAAACCTTCCTTGTGGGCTAGAACGCGGCACAGATGTATATTAATGATGCAGAAGATAAATGGAATTTTAGAAATGGAGTTTTAGAAATTATGTGCTGAATATTGTAGTATAGTGAGTTTGGAGAGTTACCATAGTCTGTATATGATTATAAACAATATTGTGTGAGCAGATCTGAGTTGATTTTAGAAGCATTCTAGATTTCATTAGTGCAAAATAGTAATAAATCTGAGTTTTTTATAGGTTGTTGTTTTACTGTTCTATATCCAGTAGACCTGAAAGAGCCCTTTCAAGGACACTTATTGTAGATGTAGTAGGTGTGACAGCAAAACTGGAAATCTTTACTACAGTTTTTGTAGTTATTTAAGGGAAACTTGAAAGGGAGTAATAATCAAATCAAAGCATTGTGTAATGTTGTTTCCTAAACCCAGTAGTTTTACCTAGAAGTTTTGCTTACTATTAGGATTATGATATAACTGCTATAGACTGTCCCTGTTGCATAGAGATGATATAAGGCTTTTAGGAATAGGAGAGCTTAAAATTACAACTTTCATAATGGCCTGTTTTCTTGGATGGAAACTGTGAAGCTGCGTACGCCTTCATCCTTGTCCTAGGCTTGCTTTATTTTTGCAATAGATGAATGCTTCATAGTATTCATGTGCTTCTTTGTGTATTACAGGGTGGTAGTCAAATTTTTATATTTTAAGGTATTTTGATGGAAGATAAACCTGGCAGTTTAGGAACCAGTAATTTCAGAGTTTTCCTCAGGGAAATAGAGAATCTTGTTAAATGGATTCATACTGTGTTCGTGTTATGAATGCATCACATTTTGACTGTATTTGCTTCCTAGAGTCTTTTAAATATTGCATTTTGTAGAACCTGCAATTCTTTTAATAAATATGATAACCTATTTCTTACTCTGAATTAGGAGTGTGTGTTAGAGAGCAGAACAGAGGTGGAAAAGAGTGAAATGTCATCAAACGCATAAAACCAAACACCAGTATCTCTACACATTATTCTTAGAGTTCTGAGTGTAGCTTCAGAAAGAAGAAACCAGATTTTAATTTTGAAAGAACACTAGAATACTTTAATGTAACTGATGCTGAGGCTGGTGGAGAATCCAAACTCAAGATCAATTAATCATAAGCAACTCTATTTGTAGTTCTATCAATTACACTGGGCAGTTTTGGGTCTATTAAACCTGTAGAAAGCATTAAAGGGGCTTGGATAGAATAGTTTTGGGCTGATAAAAATTTAAATACTAAAGTACACTTTTCTACTACGTGTATTTAAAATGTCTCTAGTTTGAAGCTGAGGGTATTGCATAGGCCAGTGTAGGAAGAATGAAGATAATTGAAGTAAATGGTGGACACCTCTGCTCCTTTTACCATTTTTTGTGCAATTCTGAGTTAAGGGAAGGAAGATGTGCAGTGGATATAAATCAGTGCTGATCAGGGCTGTGTTGATCTAAATTGATAAGGGATGCTTGCTCTTTATTTGCAGATAACATTGACTCTTTTATTTCAGTTTTATTCACTGAGGAGGTTTTATCTAAGAAGGATAAAGTGACAGCCTGTATTCTTTTTGTTTGTGTATGCTAGTGGTCATTAATAATTGAACATGATTCTCTTCTTGGAGAAGAGAAAAAAGTGAAAGAAAAAAAGGCAATCAGAATGTGGCTTTAGTTCGTTATAAACCTTCTAGCTCCATACAAAGAACTTGGATATAAATGAAAGAATGAGAAAGTGTTTGAGCGTGAACTTGTGAAATCTTACATTTTTCCTTTTGCTGATGAATTAGTGTAACCTTTTAGATATCTTGGAAATAGGAAAAGGTTAGAATGGTTTTTATAATTTATGGATTTTTAAAAACTATTTTTACAATTATTTTACACAGTATGGCAGTTCTTCTAGCTAAATTGAATGTCACTATGATTAATTTTTAAGGGGTTCTTTTTGCCTTCAGAGATTCAGCCTAGAGATCATTGCTTTGTCATTGCTCCTCCTCTGTCATTGTATCTCCTGAAGGTGATGAGACAGTGGCCTCAGTCATATGGATTATGTACACAGAATTATTTTTCTTTATCTGGGTTACTAACAAGGGACAAAGCAGAAACAGGTTATCTCTACAACATAATCTTCTTGATGTTTAAAGTTATACAGCAATACCTTTATTTGATGAGTTGATTACAGAAAAGATAATTTATATTTGCTATCAGATGGTAGGAAACAGCATGCAAACATCACACCTTGTAAGTATTGAGAATTGAAATAAACCCACTACTTGGCTTATTAGCTTGACTGACCATTTAAGTGGATTATAATGGTGTTTATGCTGTTCTCAGAACTTAATTTACAGTTTTATCATAGTAATAAGTGAAGGATATTCTGTACTTTGAAGCTTACTGATGTGGTTTTTATTACTGCTTAGAATCATCCTGGTTTAGATGAACTTACTTTAAACTCACTTCTCATATTTTAAGAAAATAGTTGTCAGGATTTGGGTAATAATTTTTTTGTAAGAATTCCTGTTTTTCAATAGGAATTCTTACTCCTAAGTATGCATAATTACTAGGATATTCTGCACTAGAAGTTACCTGCTTACAGGATGCCATAGACAAGGATTTTCATTCAAACGCTTTTCCCTCAAATGTTGTCTTACCTCCAACTCAGTTGAAGTACTTGTAGAGGGTAATAACAGCCAAGCTGTGCTGGTTGCAGAGAAGTATCTCTTCATTAATTTTGAGATTGGATGAAAGTGAGAAAGACAGCAGTTCCAAGTCTGATGAGGTAACAGATGTAGACACAACTGCAAAAAGAATAAGCTATCTTAGTTTCATCCTAAGAAGATGTGATTTTTGGAAGTTCAAGCAACTAGCTTAGAGAATATCTCCCCATCCCAGCTCTTTTATCCAACAGTCTGAGTATAATAAAAATTTTTATTGCAGTGTGCCAAAGGAAGATGAATGTTAAATGGCAAAACGGTACTTTTCTTTCTAAGATCTTAATTATATCAAATGATCAACCTTACTGTGCTTCTTTCATATCATCCACAACCATCCCTCCATTAGGATTCTGTAATTGCTACTTTACAGACTTTCCTTATGCTAAGAGGATGTGTGCACTGTCTCAAGACTTCTTATGGTAATGATTTTCTATCCTTTCACCCTATTGTTCTTCACAGATTCTACCTTTAGGGTATGTGACTTGTACAAGATAAACTGTCTCATTTTTTTCCAGTGATTTTGTGGTTAGTTGTTCCTTCACAACTCAAATTGTGGTACCAAGTTGGCAGATCACAAACACATTTCCATCTGGTGATTTAAAATTAGCATAAGAACGTAATTGTCTTTCAATAATATACTTTTTAAAAGCTTGTTTGTATTGTCTTGTACATGGCAATACAATACTGCATCTCAGTAGAATGTAACACCGTACATTTGTTGCACAAACAAATTTACAAATGGATTGTTGAAACAGAGTGTGTTTAGGGAGCGCACATGTTTAAGATTAGGATATTTTACACAGTTCTGACATGATTTTTCCATCAGTGAATGAAAAAGCAGATGTACAAGCAGTTAATGATAATTCCTTTTTGTTTACCATGGTACTTTTGGAACACAATTTTTTTTTTCAGTAATTTAATTATCCCTAGTAAGATAGGGATAGGGTAGCTTTCAATAGGCAGCTTTAAGACTGCAGAATTTTTTTACTGAATTTCTGTCAGGGTACATAGCTGCTTCTTCCTCCACCTCTCCTACCCCTTTCTGAAAAAAGGTGCTTAAATGCTATGCTTCATGTGATGCACATTTCTCATGCTCACATTTGTTCTCTTCAGCTGTTCCAGGGAAAATGAAGTTTTCATCAGTTCCTGAAATTTTATTGGCATTTAGTTATCCATACCTGAGAGACAGTAAAATTAATAATGTCTCAGTAGGATATTTAAAATGCTGTCATTTCTTTTTTACAGGGAAGGTGCTCCCTCAAACCACTGTTTTCTCTATGCTAGAGGCATCTTTTGTCTGTCAAGGACTCTTCCTGTGTATGGTGCTGTGAAACTCTGTGTGTTTGTGTGTGGAGAGAATATCTCTTTCTTTTTATGTTCATATTCCTTTATGAAGGAAGAATCATCTTCATGTTCTGCAAGAATTCTGTATTTTTTGCACTTCTAAAGATTTCTCATTGTATGTCTGCTTGGTCTTTTTCTTTCTAGGGTCAGCTCTTAAAAAAAGCTTATAAAATGTGGAATAATTTTTAACCAGAAGGGTGTTTCCTCTTGAAATGAACAGGGTTTTTATTTTTTGCCGCATTAAATTTGTGAGGCAAAAAGAAGTTAGCATCTTATTTTTAAACTTTAAATTTGCTTTATTAATATGTGGATTCAAGTTGAGATGATGAACAAACCTCAATAATGAGGCTGATTTATGGCTCATAGATTTCAGGACATGTATTTTCATACATCTCCTGTGCTCACATATCAGAAATGTAACAGATGGATGTTACAATTGCTGGTGGTTTTTTAGGTGATTTAGACTTTAGAATACTTGAGTTGTCATAAAAAAATCATGATAATGGTATATTTAAGAAGGTTGGATCTTGTTCTGAGTCCAGACAATATATTGAAATCATCCTGTGTGAATGTGTAGGAGACTTAACTGGAGATCAAGTGCTGGAGCCCTGGTTGTCTAAGAAAATATAGCCAGGGTTCAAGAGCAGGATGGCTTTGTTTGTGTCCCAGTCAGGTTAACAATTAAACTGCCACAGATACTATTTTCACAAGCAGAGCCTTAGATTGTTCTTGTTGGTGAGTAGAAGTCTTGTAAAAAACACAGTTTAGGATCAGACTGAATCCTACCTTGCGGCTGTGTTGTGCACTGTTTTTCTCCTGTGCGACTGTGCTTTTAAAATCTTGTTTATGTTAATATGTTTAATTTCTTTTGGTTGTAAGGAAATCTGATGAAGATTTATCAGTACAACAGTATGAAATAAAAATGAGAGGAGAGCTGAATTGTTAATGCAAATAATTTATCAAATAATTATATTTACAAATCATGCAATTTCTTTATTTTCTGTATCCTAGGATACCAGATGGTCCCATTGATCAGGGACCAGCTGCAGGAAGGGTACATGCTTTAGAGGAGCAACTTCTAAAGGCCAAAGAACAGATAGAAAACTATAAGAAGCGGACAGGAGATGGTTGGTATATAAGTTTTCTTTTACTTCTAAAACAAGTTTTAGTGTTTGATATTTCATTTGGTATATCACAGATGCATTGTGATATAAGTTCTTAACAAGTAATTCAAGTACAAGTACTGATGCTTTTATGCCTTTTTTTTTTTTTTTTAAAGTAGAAGGCCTTGGAAAAGACCATGAAATACTGAGAAGGAGGATTGAAAATGGGGCTAAGGAGCTTTGGTTTTTCCTCCAGAGTGAACTGAAGAAGTTGAAAAATCTAGAAGGAAGTGAACTGCAAACACGGATTGATGAATTTCTGTCTGATTTGGGTCATCAGGAAAGGTACTTGCATTAGTTGGTTCTGACCTTCAATTTAACTGTCATCATGTTGTTCAGAGATGTATGACAATTATATTTTTCATTGTTGCCAAACATCAGGCCTCCTTATTGTTGGAGTACCTTTTGTATTATATTAAAATATTTTGTGGGAGTTTTGTTTATGCTGAACAAAATCCAGGAGCTGTTAAAAATTCAGTGACATCTGTCTTTAAGCATATTATAACTCTGTTTCCAACAGGACTGCAATGACAGTTTGTGTCTCATCAGTAAACTGTTATACAAAAATAATTGAATTAACTGAATATACTACCTTAAATCAATGCCCTGAAAAATGCTGTGCTCTCCATGTGTGAACATCAGGAATTAAGCAGGAGCCTTTGAAAATAATGATATAGTAAAGGGAAAAAAATCATAAGAATTTTCAATTCCTTAGAAATAATGCAACACTATTTAAAACATAAAGACAATATGAATTTGATTATAAATATAGGCAAATAGTATAGTCCATTAAATTTTATAATTTAGTATTCCACAATTCCAAAATCCATTTTGTCACAGATTGAGTTGAAAGTGAGAAGGGACTATTCAATTATTGAAAGTTATTATTTATAGAAAAGACACGATAAAATTTCATCCAACTAGTGCTCTGCAAAGTGCAGTTTTATATATTTGAAATAAAAGTAGGTGCTTGGCTGGAGCAGAATTTTCCAAAAGACTTGAGATCTCCACTTGAGCAGTGAACTGACAGAGAAGCTGCCACTTCCCTAGATGGTTTGTTTCAATAGTTACCTCCTCTCAGAAATATTTCTTCTCCATTGAAGTTATTTCCATCTGGGCTTCTTGAACTTTAGGTCATGGATTCTTAGGTACCTTCACACTATCTCTGCTAAAAAGTGGAGCAAGTAGTCTAATAGCAGACTTTCTGACATCGGTCATGGTAACAAAATCACTTGTGTGCATGTTATTGCTCTGTTTATAAAGCCAGGATGAGGTAGGCGCCACGTGAAACCTTGAATAATGTTGTGTGTGTTTGATGTCAGAAGGTTTTTATGTTGCCACCTCCCAGAATGAGTCCTTTTCCTTAGTGCTTTCCATTCTACACCAAGGATTATTAATTCATTCAGTCTTAATTTGCAAGTTTCTGCATTTCTGTCACTCTTATGTTCACATCTCTCTATACTTCAGGATGAGGTGAAACCCATTCAAGAGGTGCATAAACTCCTTTGCATTGAATTATAAAACTGCCCTGTAGACCCCTTGAAGTTATGAGATGAATCTAACTGTGGTACTGAAAGAAGTTTGTATATGGTGCAAGCAATCACAACTGCTCTTTTTTTTCCTCTGAGAATTTTTTTGTTGAGTACAAGTATTGATATTAATACAGTAATAACACAGTAGTTATTAAATATAGAATAATCTGAAGTCTATTTAGTCTTGGTAATAGGTCTGTGTAGACCTTCCTGTCTGGTGAGGTCCTCAAAGAAGACTGAAGTAATTTAAGCTAAAATCAAACAGCCATAAGCTAGTTTTTATTAAACTGAATCTAGACAATCTATTTACAGTGTATAAATTCAAAGGAGTTACATTAGAAAAAAAAAGATACAAAAATGTTTCTACTATATTCAGCCTGTGTTTCTGGTTCACTTGCAATGTTGACTTCAAGCAGTAGAATTATCTTGTGTTGCAGAATGCACTTGTTAGTTGCCTCTGCTCCTGAGGAAGTTTTCTCCTGCATCTTTGAGGTCAAGCTGTCTCCTTTCCCTTTAATCTTTCAGTCTTGTAGTGTGAATTGCAGGAAAATTTCCAGTTTTTTGTGTGTACATCCTTTGACATGATGCACTGCTGTCTCTGGGGTGTTCTTTGCCCTTACAATGCACAGCAGCTCCCCAGGGAAGGAGTTGTCTCATCTTCCCTCCACACTGTCCATCTGGTCGCTTCTCTGAAAGGAATGTAGCATAAGTTTGGAATGAGAACATCTGATTTGCTCATTGTGCTGAGAAGCACAGTGTTTTGGGTTTTTTTAATTATTATTTTTTACCTTTATTTTAAAAAATGTTTCCTTTTTTGTTTGTTTGTAGTTTGTTTGGGTTTTTGTTTGTTTAGGTTTTTGTTGGTTTGTTTTTTACTTATTGCCTGTTTGTTGGTTTGATTTGTTTTTTTTAAGTACACATGTACATTCTGAATTTTTTTAAAGGGATTAAAACTGTTGCCAAATGCTCTTTTGTTTACAGTTATATCTTAAAAAGTTATATTTTAGATAAATGGAACACTGCAAGTGCAGCTGTTATTACTTTTATATATATATGTGCACATAAATATACATAAAGATATCTCAGAAATTTTGGTATATATTATAATCTAATGTTCAGATTAGAAAGATTAGTGTTAATTGTAAGTACTTAAAGGAGTTTTCATGCTGTCCTTATGTGGGAAAACAAAGAGGTGGATATCAAATGATGAGATAGCTATGTAAGGAAAGAGGCTAATATTTATTTTGTTTTGTTTGAGGAAAGCCTACTGTGTCATAGATTAAGAGTTGCTTTCTAAGGGATGATAAATTTTTGTTTCTGTGGTTCTGAACAAGCAGTATTAGAGTTCTTTGTTAATTTTGGTGTTGTTAAGCAAATTGTTTGCTACTCATATGATAGTGCTTCTTGTTGGATGCCTTAATCACTGTCGGCTATGCCCTAGGAGCAGTGTGGATTTTCTCCGGGAGAGTGCTGCTCTTGCATATATTTTTGACCAGTATTTCAATACTGATTCTGTTTGAGAAACAGTGTTGCCCAACACAAGAGTTTCCCTGAGAATTACATAATTGTATTCTCATAGTTGCTATAGGGAAGAGGGCTGTTGAGAGTAAATTTATCTAAACATTGGAAAGGCTATTTGATATTAAGTTATTAAAAAAAAAAATAATCCTCTAGTTGTCATGGTTGTTTCCTGTGTTGACAAAAGTTGTTTGCAAGGTGGCTTTTACTGAGTTAGTTTCATTCCTTCTCCTGGGGAGTAGCTGTTGTCAGGGATTTTGTGGTAACTGGCCAGCATTTGATGCATAGTGTTTGGACAAATTTTCGCCTTGTTTCCTTTGAATTACATATTTTCCTTTGAGTTTTTACTTGTTGATGTAAAATCTTTGGTAGGTTTAAATTTTCCCATGTGACTGTGTCGGAGTCCAGGGCATTCCTCTGTTGCCCTGGATGGTCACAGACCTCGGTAGAGGGGTCTGGGATGCGAGAAAGAGGGTTTGAATCCTGGACAGGGGGGTCTGTCCAGGGGGGTTGCCTGGCACAGAGCCCAGGAGGACACAGGCTTTGATTTTAGTCCATGGAAAAAGCTTCCAACACAGAGAGGAACTGCAGGTCACAAATATGTGAAAGATAGTAGTGTAGCTAATCACTAGATGAAAATTTTGTAGTTTTGGGTTTTTAGAATGAAGCTGAATAGGGGACAAGATGGAGATTTTAGGGCGTTGCCTTGGGTTCTTCTTCTTCTTCTCCCTTGGCATCCATCTTGCAGTGACGTGGGCACAAAGTAGTTTTAGAGGATTGGATTAAGGTAGAGATGACCCTTTTAGTATAGGTGATAGGCATTGGCACATAATGGTAAATAAAGTACACTTAACTTTCTGTAAAAGAGGTAGCGACATCCATTGTGGGCAGAGTCATCCTGTGCCTGAGCTGCTGTGAACATCTTGGCAGGGCACAGAGAAATTTGTAAGATAAGAAATAATAAACAACGCGAGAAACCAAGAAACAAAGAGACCTTGAGACTCCAGTTCATTCTCGCGCCAGACTCAAAAGCTTCAGAGGGCAAAAAAGCACCACTCGAACCACCACTACCCACCACGAACCACCACCTGACTCTTGGGTGAGAGAGAAAACCAATAAACCCGGCATGACTGGAATAAATGTCTAGACTGATTGTTAAAAATGCCCAACCTTCCCTCTTTATTTTGGCAATTAAATACAGATGAAACACAGCCAGATTTTTTCCTCCATTCTGCTTTCCAGAAGCAAAATGCTTTTAAGTGCAGCTCCAAGGTTTATTTTATGATATGAAGCAGCAACAGCAACCAGTTAATGTTGGTTATTAAGTGAAGTTTCCTGCCGTTTTCCACCTGCAGTAGCCTCTGATAACCCTGTGCAGGCTCATCCTTGTCTGCACTGAGCTGTCTTGGGCTCATGCACCACTCCCTGTGCTTTTAACTCTCTGCGTGGAGCATGACCTTGCTCTTTGGTATTTGTGTCTCTTCTAAATCTGTATTAATAAGTTATCGCAGTGACCTGTCGCACTCAAAAAACCCTGGCAGATGTAGCTAGAAAATGCAGATTTCTGGGCAATAACAATCAGAGAAAGAAGGTCTCTGTGACTGTGTCTTAAAATAGCACTACCTTATAATCATTTCTGTGTGATAGCACCTGTGAATTTTTCACTTCCTGGTTTACTTCAGGGTTTTATAATTTTTTTTTCTTAAAGAAGATTATGGATACTGTCTGAAAACTCTTTCATGAATTCATAACATTTCCTGCAAATCATTTGATACTTTTTATGGTTTCTACTGAGCAAAGCTGCCTTTACCTAATGTGGTGAGTCATTGAGGCTGTGTAAGGACACTCTCACCATTTCTCGTTCCTCAAAATTATCCAAGTAATTATATTTCATTTGGGAGTCTGATTATTAAAACTAAGCTACTGCCTTTTCTTTGTCATGATCACCATGGCCAATAATATAAAAAATAAAATTTGGGCAACACTTTTTTTTTTGTAGAAATAGGAAAAATTAGTTAAGAGCTGACAGAAATTTTTTTTATCGTTTTCTTTTAATTGGTAAACTTTGTATTTTCAGTCATTTTTTCAATATTTAATGGAAATATATTTCTATAAAGTATAGGGAGAGTACACTGATTACTTACATCACAGGTACAGAAAATACTTTTTTAAGGCTCGTGAAAGCACATTTGAAATTGATTTAAAATGTGACTATGTGGTTGCACAGCTGCTTTTAATGATAGAGGATTTTTTTCATTTTTTAATGTTTAAACCTTAACTTTGTTTTTTTTCTTTAAACACTCAACATGATTACATCCTGCTTGGGAGGAAAAATATATTTAAACTCCCAAGAAAATGCACTGATTTTCTTTTCTACTATGCCTACTATCCTATATGTTTTCTATAAATAGGGAAACTGTCTTAAGAGGAGCAGACTCTTTATCTCTTCAGTTATCTGCATATAATCCATTGTATTAGAACTAGTCCATCTTTAGTTCTGTTCTTGTTCTCTTTTAACGGCGTGTTACTGTGAGTATTATGTGTGTTTAACAGTACATGATTTAAAACTAGCTACCTGATGATACTTTAAATTAATTTTTATGCAAAGCCGCAATAGGATGTTTCAAGCTCAATTATCTTGTAAAAGAAAATCCAGTTTATATAGTTTCAAATTAGAATGTAGATAAAGTTCTTCCAGTTGACTGACAGGTGAGGATTACTGCTGCTGAATAATTTGGTTAAAACATTTAATACAACAATAGTAGATGCCATAGTCAGTGTCTCTGTTGCCCTGTGTAGAAGCATGGGGATAAAGACTGAATGAGTATATGAGAATAAAACTACAAATCCATAAATCCAGTTATTAAATTAGCAAGAAAAGTTTTTCTGATAACTGTGCTGATAAAGATTGGATTGCCCTAATTTAATTTATCTCAATGTTTACTGCTTAAATACTGTGTCACTGGAAGTAGTTTCCTAGTAGAGATATGCAGCCTGCTCCTCTCACTTATGTACAAGAGGTAGCCTTGGTGCATTGGGTTTGGGCTTCCAGTACTAACAAGTGCTGCCAACAGCTTGACAAGACCACTTCAAATGTTGATAGGAAACGTATTTGTCTTTCCCTCACACTGTTATTTGGTCACCTCCCAAATTTCTCTGCCTTTGTTCTGTTGCTTTTCGTTCTGAGTGATCAAACTTGTGGTTTATCAAGGATTTCAGGCAATAAATAGCAGCATCTCAAGTTCAGATGAAAGTATTAAGAAAAGTAGTTCAAACTTACAAATTTAGCACTATTATGGAGAAATGTTTAGCAATATTAAATATTTTCAGTCTGTGAAACCAACTCTGAAATTATTGGTTCTGAATTGGGCCACCTGTTACTTTTAGAATTACCATTAACATTTCTAGAAACACTTTGAATAGTTTGTCTCTAGTTTTCTATTTCTTCCCAAAAGCCACAGAGATTAAAAAAAAAAAATCTTTTCCAGGGTGGTTTCTGTTTGACAAAATCGGTAATTTTGACTAATCTGCAAATTTTAACAAATGAATGTCATATAACATTTTCATAATGATGAGTACTTTATTCTCTTGTTTGGCCAATGAAATGTTATAACCCTAAGAAGAGAATCTCTAATATATTAGATAATCTCAAGTTGGTATTTGATAGTTCCTCAAATTTCATGTTTTGTAGTATGGACTTACATGGCCATGAGTCTGTTTAGAATTTTTAATTGCTAATGGGTATGGAACATTTGTTAGATGAAGGATGCAGTCAGTCTGTCTTGACTGCTGTTTGAATTGTGCAGTAGGAGGTGTCATGAAGAAACTGATTTTGAAGCTACAATTGAAATATCTCTTTAATTTGTCTTTGATTTCATTTAATCCTCCAATTTAGTAATGCTAAGATTGTTTTCCGTTGTTGTTTATAGGTCAATAATGACCGACTTGTACTACCTCAGTCAAACAGATGGAGCTGGAGATTGGCGAGAAAAAGAGGCCAAAGATCTAACAGATTTGGTACAGAGAAGAATAACTTATTTACAGGTAAGAGGGTAGAGCTTTTGTATCAAGGTAAACACTTTTTTCTGCTTATATACATAGCACTTAGCTAAAACCTTGCAATAGAACAATTACATCACAGTTTAAAATGAATGTTGGTGTATGAGTGAATTATGTAGAAAAGAAATGATTACATTTGTTTCAAACATTATTTTATATGTATATGGAAGGTAATATTCCAAGGCAATCATCAGGGTTTGTATTTTTGTTGTTGGTTATTTTGGTTTATTTGTTTCTTTGTGGAATTTTTTTGGATCTGTGGCTTTTACTGGGCTGTACTTACCTGTTTGAATTTTTCACTTTATTGTAAAAGATAATTCTCTGCTTGATTTTTTTATTTTACTCTTTAGAGTATCAAAATGCATAAATATGTTTGCATAGTTTTAATAATATAAAAATCCTTGTATCAAACTTCTGAACTAGCAGCCCATTTTTAAAAACATAAGGAAGCAAAGTTGAAATGCTTGCATAGTGTATTGTCTAGTCCTAGATTGTTTCAACAGATGTTTGAGACTTCTCTAGATGCTCATATTTTTGAGTGTATAAAGCCTTTTTAATAGATGTGCTTGTATGTGTGAATAAAATTTAGATAGAACTTGATCTGAAGGTGTTTGGACTTTTTTTCATGACTGAATGCATGCAGCTATTTATGTAGTGATCAAAAACATATTTAACGTAGTCTGTTTTATTTGTACTTGGTTTATTTTTAATGGCACGTGTGCCGCTGTTTTGTATGGTCACTCCTAATGTCTGATCTTTTCTCTTGTGTAAATAGCTGAATTTGTTTCTCAGATTTTCATTATTTCACAGTTCAGCTGTTGGAACCTTCTCTTCTGTGACCAAGCTATGTATTTTTTGCTTGTTAAATGAAAAAAAGACACCCTTCTGAGAGAAAAAAACATCTCTCTAAATTGTGCAGGAATCATCACTTTGTTGCACTTCTTCAACTCCTTCCTGAGAACTGTTCCTTATTTTTTCATTTTTATACCCCTATTTGGCAGTAGTATACTGTAACTGCTCTTCATGCTGATAAATACAGCCTTTCTCTACCTTTTCCTTGTCTTTCACTATCCATTTGTTGTCCTATTTAGTAATATGACTGTGCAAGTCATCAAAAAGAGCACAAAGTTATTTACTTTAACAATTATGCACCAATGTAAAGCAGTCAGATGGTTTGAAATTACAGACATTGATATAGCTCTACTAAAAATAAAACTGTATTAAAAATAAAATGAAAATTTCAACAACCTTTGACCCTCAAGTTGATACCAAAAAAGAATTATATGGGACATATTTGTAATTGTTTTTTAGTTAAGTAGAAAGTACTGCATAGCTTTTTTCTGGTACATGTTGAACAGTGACAGCTGCATTATTTTGGGACATCTTACTGGGAAGTCATTTAGCTGAATGATTGTGAATAGTGATGACTGCTACTTCATTTGGATGACATTACCATAAATTTGATTTAATGAAGCTACGTGTAACTAGTTCCCTATAGTTGGAGCAACATTTAAAAAGCTAGGATTTTATATTTAAGGAAAAGACTTTGTTTTCAGAGATGTTTTTTATCAAACAGTTGAAGAGAATGTGCAAGAGAAGTGAGATAAGAGAACCTGTAGTTCTTTAATCACGTGAGCAAATTATTATGAAGACAGCAGTTTTCTGTCCCTTCTCTTTTGTGCTTATTTTTGTTCTGTTTATTTTAGGAAGTTTGTGATTCAGCATGCAGTCTCTCAATAGCAGGATATTTTTGCCTCCGATTTAAAAAAAACCCTAAACTTTTTGTTCAGCTTTTAAGATTAAAAATAAAATCAGGTGAGAAAGATTACTAAGTACTCAACAACACAATTATATTAGTCATAGTTTGCCATATTCTAGTCATATTCTGCCATACTGCTTAGCTGGGGCTTTGGATGTATGCAAAGAAAAGAAAGTTGGTCACAACACTTTTTTCTGAGGTTACTGGACTTCGCAGTATTTTTGGCTATTTAATGTGTCACTTAGATTTTTCTGTCTTAAAGTGTATTAAATCCTGTCTCACATTAAAATTACTGATTCATATTTTTAATGAAAGTGCTCATGCTAAAATGACAACAACAATAAAAAAAAGGCTCTGGGCATTCCGCATACATACAAAGGGATGCACCCCATACAACTGTAATCAATCAAATCAAAAGTATATTATATGGTTTTAGTACAATAACCACCTCAGAAAGTGTGATCACTGCAGATATCTGTGATTTCTCTAGGTCTGAGGAACACAGTGTGTTTAAGTTCTTCTGCATGCTGGAATGTTTTACTTAAGCTGAAACTTGTGTGTCATAGAAGGGTAGGTGCAAACTTGAGGAATTAATATTAGAGGAAGGTTTTGAGATCTCTCTCTCCCAAATCAGATACCTACCATTTCTGAATAGGGAGAGAAGAACATTTTTTTCCAGCAGTTGGAAGAAACATCTGGTGGTTTGTTTGTTTTTTTTTGTTTCTTTGGTTTTTTTCTGCCCCCAAAGTATTGAGGGGAGCTGGTATGAAAAGGAAGGATTACAAATGACATCACAGAAGAAGGGGAATAGAAAATGGTATGAATTAAGTTTGTGATAACTAGGATGAGAAACACCCACTTTTGACATATTTCTCTAAAAAAATGGGATTTCCCAAAGATTTTGGGTGGGGCTCTCTTCTCCAGCAGACTGTGAATAAAATATTTATTGAAAAAATAAATGGCTTTGTTAATGAGCATCATACTGTGTTTATGAGGTTACTTAGTAAATGGTAGCAGAGTGCTTTCCCACTCCACTCTAATCTCTTGTGATACATTGGATTAAGTGCATTTCTCTGAACTGTTTTAAATTCATTATCAACACAGTAATTTCTCATGTAGTAAAATATGTAAAGGAGCAGGGTTTACTTTTGCCAGTTTGTCATGTGTTTTGATGGTTGACTACACACTTGAAAGCACTAGAAGATGGTGAGGCATTGAGGCAGCACTTGGGGCATTGTTCCCATTGGAGCCTACTTTCTGGCTCAGAAAGGCCAACCAAGAGCCCTGGAAGAAGAATACAGTGGAAATCCTGAATTTTGTGAGAGCAACTGTATATGCCCATGTTCTTTGTGATGAAAGACCATTAAATCCATCTTGCCGGATAGAAAAATCTACTTTTATTTTAGATGCTATTCTCTTCCATAGAAATATGTAATTCTAGCCATTTTGTTATTCTAGCCATTTTGCTATTCTGAAAATTTGTTAATTTTTTCAATTGCATTGTTCATAGAAGTTATTCTGAGGAAGATAAGAGGTGAAAACTCTGGATAGGCTTGATGATCTAATCTATATATTGAAGTATGTTTTGTGTGATTCATCTTTTGTAGGTTTTTTGTTTGGTTTTTTTTTTTTTTGTTTTTGTTTTTTTTTTTTTAATTTTTTTATTTTGTGTGGGTTTGTTTAATTTTGTTTGGATTTTTTTGGGTGTTTGTTTTTACTGCAGTTGTATGGCTGTTGCTTTACAGGGCTTGACATTCGTGGAGGTCCCTTTCATCCCTCTCTTCATGATGAAGATCATTAAACTGGAGATAGGAATGTGATGAGCAGTGTCATTAGGGTTGAGAACAGAACGTACTACCCATTCAAATCAGGGATTTATAATCCTTTTCTGTGACTTTGTGCCAGGAGGAAAACTCTTTTGTCAGTCTTAATTGGTTTTGAAATTGACTGTTATCCTTTATCAGCTCAATACTTCTACTGGTTGCTTTGGTTGGCAATTTTGGTTATGAACACTCAAGCTATTCTGATGCTTGAAATGTAACTTTTCTTCCTTATCAGTGTTTAATATTTCCTGGAAACACCAGTTGAGATTGCAATATATCCAAGTAGCTCTACTTCCCTTTTTCTTTTAAAATTCTCAATAGACAATTGAAGCTCAAATACTGCTTTGTCTTTTTGCTACTTGAGTATAGCAATTTGAAAAAACCTCGCAGTCATAAAGAAATTAGTTAAATAGCTTCCTTTTTAAGTCACAAACTAATACTAATATATGTAGTTTTCAGTTAAGTCTACAAATAATGATAAAATCCATGTAAGTGCATTATATTAACATTGGTAAGCAGTCACACTATCACATTATGTTTCATTGTGTGATTACTACTTGATTTCCATAATATTTTTCATAAGTTATTATATGAAGCTTGCATTTGCATGAAAGAAAGTGAGAAGGGCACACCTTCAAATATGCCATCAATTAAGTGCTTTCATTTTAGAGGACACAGGCATTTGGAGGTAATGGCAACTGTAGAAAGTATAATATAATGGCATTTTCTAAAAATTCACAGAGATTATCCCTTTCAAAAAGAAAAAAGTGTTGTGTCTTTACCCAAGCTGGCAACAGAGAACCCCCCCTGACACCCACTCCTCCTCCTCCCTGGTAGGACAGGGAGGAGAATCAATGGGAAAAAAGCCCCAAACAGAGAAAGCCCACAAAGAAACCCATTGTGGGTTGAGATAAGAGCAGTTTAATAACTGAAACCAAGCAAAATATGATAATAATAATGACAATAGTAATAATAAAAATATAAGACTGCTGATAATATTGATATGAGGATTTTTTATTTTTTCATGGAGTTCTTTGTGTGAACTTGTAGAGAATACTAGAAAGGCCCTTTCTCTCTTCTCAAAGACTCTGGGAAATAATTATGGTTATAATTTCAAAGATAAAGGTTAGTCTCAAGTTATCCATTAGTTTAGTTTTAGTCTCAAGTTATCCATCAGATTTGTGATGACAAAAGTACTGGTCTGAGGAACAAAAATTGGGGATGGAAATTTTATTTAATTTATTGTTTTCATGCCTAGCTGGGCTTTGAATCAGGTGTATTTAAAATGAAAAAAAAATGCTGAAGGTATAGTACATATTGTAGAGTTTTGGGTTTGTTTTGCTTTGGATGTTTTATTATTCCTGCCTCCCCCCAGTCTGAATTGTTGTCCCCTCCTTCATACCACTAAATGCACAGATTGATTTTCTTTTGAAGTATTTTAGGACTCAGAATATTCAGATTATCTTTAAGATCACTTGAAGGATCTCAGTTCTTCAGACAGGCATCACTGTTTTTTGAAGATTTGATTTGATTGTTGCAAATTTACAGAAAATTTAAAGTTGTTTAGATGTGAAAGAATCAGAATTTTGATTTTGAAATAGAATATTGATGCTCAAATATCAGTATTCTTGCACCTCATCTAAAACTTTCATCCTAGAGATTTTATGGGAGACCTTTCTGGAATTTAGAAGTATGTCCAGAGTCATGCAAGTATGACTCTAGACAAATGTATGTACAAAAAAAGTACTATCTTTTACATAATGAAAAACTTCTGTTGGTTATGATGTTGTTTTGTCCACATACCTAAAAATATTCATTGGTTTGTCCTTTTAAACATAGCATTCATACAATGTAGGCATTTGCTTACTATATTGTGGTTTCTTGGTTTGTGGAAGTGAAGTATGTTATTTTATGGAAAGTGTATGCAGATTAAAATTCTGTCCTTTATCAGTCTGCTCAGGTATGTGCTTTACATTCTGTATTTACTATGTGGTCAGTTAGCTTGGGAAGCAGTCCCTTAATAAGCATTTGTTTTATTCTGTACCATTTGTTTTAGTCTGTATGTGGTAGACAGGTGGAAATTTTTTTTTATTGGATGACATGTATGCTTATTGAAAGAGAGCT
Source organism: Illadopsis cleaveri (assembly GCA_013399915.1). Classification (NCBI taxonomy): domain Eukaryota; kingdom Metazoa; phylum Chordata; class Aves; order Passeriformes; family Timaliidae; genus Illadopsis; species Illadopsis cleaveri. Next base: position 189,722 of record VXBB01024401.1, read on the forward strand.
AACAAACTTGAAAAAATGCCAGAGGAAAAAGCATTCCAACACTGAGAATCATGTTGATGAAATGTGAGCTCAGAGTCCAAATGTTGGCTTATTCTGACAGATTTACAAATGAGAAAGTAATTTAAAATCTTAAATGTATTCTATTTTACATTAGGATAGTGAAGTACCTTCAATAACTGTTCATGTTCACAGTGAAGAATTCACATAAAATTTTCATGGCGCTTGCTCATCCATTTTAATTGGAGATGTATTATAGCAGGATGGCTTCTGTGATTGATGACATTTGCCAGTTTTTCAGAAAAACGCAAAGTCTTTGGTGCATCTTGCCTTCATCTCACTTCTTCATCCATCCTCACAGAACCCGAAGGACTGCAGCAAAGCCAAGAAACTCGTGTGTAACATCAACAAGGGCTGTGGCTATGGCTGCCAGCTCCACCACGTGGTGTATTGTTTCATGATCGCCTATGGCACACAGCGCACGCTGATCCTGGAGTCGCAGAACTGGCGCTACGCCACGGGCGGCTGGGAGACCGTGTTCCGGCCCGTCAGCGAGACCTGCACCGACAGGGCCGGCTCCTCCACCGGCCACTGGTCAGGTAGGGCTCCACCACGCACACCATCCCTCATGGCTTTTTCCAGCCTCATTCCCATAGAATTAATTTGTCGTCTCTTTCATGTTGTGTGAGGCATGATAACTATGACTGCAGTTGCGTATGTAATCTCCTTTTACATGTTATTTGCCCATCGTATTGAAAAAAAAATTCCTCGGTTAGGTAGCTCTGCATTGGCAGAGTTTTTTTAATATAAAAAAGTTTTGTATATATAAATATAATATAAGTTTTAATAGAAAAGAGTTTTGTATTTGATATTTAAATTATAATTTTTCAGCTGGCTGCTGCTGTGTTCTCTGCTAGATATTAATCTCGTTTTCATGGGAAGAGAGTATTAAGTAGAGGCTGTTGTTAATAAACTTTTTTAAAGGTATGGGATGTTGCCAATATTAAGTGATAGAGATATATAAAAGAAAGGGTATCCAATAGTCATTCACACCTCAACAAAATAAAGAAATAGTTGAAATAATTCCTAATGCAAGATGAACAGGTCCAAAATTCATGTTGTTAAAACAACAGCAATGTTAAATATGAATTTTATTTTTACAACAGCAAGTTGGTCCATTCTTGTATTGCGCAGAACAATTTGCCTAGAATAAGCACTGAGCACTGATGTTTGGAGGATCAGGTAGCTTTGTTTGTGTCAAAGTAAACAATATTTGTTTTAAATGACATCCTTCTCCATGTGATTGATACTCAAAACATATCAACATCTTCAGTCTTTTCACTAGGACATTGCATACCCAGTGCATTTGGAACCTTAAAGTAACGAAGTTTTACTGGTCTGAAATTGTCTTAATCAGATTTACAAACTCCAGTTTACAGATTGCATGTAAACTTGTGTGTTTACACATTGAAACAACATTTGCACCTTGAAATAACATCTGTTCTTCAGAGCTTCAACATGCTACAAAACTTAGCTGTGAGAATGCTAGTGGGTTTTGTGAATGAGATTTTTTTTCCAAAAAAATGTTTTTCAGAAATGGTTAGATGTTTATAAAAACAACTATAAATGGAAAACAGGTATTGAGAACTCCAGATGAAGATTTATTCGTGTTTGGCAAAGTTAGTAAGTGAAACTACTGTCTGGGCATGGCTCTCAGTGGTCTCCTCTATGTGACTCCAGAATTTAGATGCAGGGAGTTTTGTGAGCAGTTTTAGAGCACAGTAAGCTGAAAACAGTGCACTCATGCACACATGGCTTTAAAAGATTATATGATTTCATGAAAATCTATTTAAATAGATGATGATTTCCTGCAGTACAGGCTCTTGCTAATGAAAATACAAATAATGCTTCATTTTAGGTCCCTAGAGTTTGGAAATTTTTTTCTAATTTTTTTTTCTCCTTTTCAATTAGTTTCTACATCAGGATGAATAGTTTGAAGGCTGAGCACATGAAATATCCTGATGCGATCAATTATTTTTGAAATAATGCCACTGATTTGAGTTTTGATATTCTAGAGCTAGAGGACCTTGAGCTATGAAATCCAGTCTTTCTGTAGTCAGCCTGTTGGCCAGCCACACATGCTATAAACTGTGTTAAATTCTGATCTTCTGCAATGGCTTGGTCAGTGAGGATGAATGAGACAATTGATCTCTGTAGTAGCCTCAGTGTGGCTTCAGTAGGAGTCTTCACTGGGTACTTAATTGCTATTAAATTTTAAAGGCAGTGTATTTTGCTGAAGATTTCTGTGTGTTTTTTATGTCTCCCTAAATTTATAGATTTTTATATACTTGTATGTCTATTTATTTATTTCCCTGTTTTTTTCAGGGACAAGTAAATCTGAAGGTCTTAACTCTAGTTAAGAGCAGTTTGTTTGCAAAACCAGACTTTTAATTTTTTTTTCTCTACAAATTCTGAAGCCAGCATGGGACTTTCTAGATTTTCAAAATAAATGTATTAAAATGTATTGACATTTATCAGTTTTCATTTTCATAAACACAATGTTTCTCCTGTGTAGTGTAGGAATTTTTCACGATGTTGTAAAATTATGCATCAAAAATATTTACACAAGTGAATAATTATAGCAAGTGTTCAATGTAAATTATAGAAACAGGCCAACAAATCAGAAAACTATATCATCTAAGAGAAATGCTTTCACGTAATTTGCAGACTGGAATAGATAAGAATTTAGTAATATGTGCTTCATGACAAAATTGTTTAAATTTGTACATTTATCTTCTTTTTATTTTAATTGCTTCTGCTTGACATTTTATTTGCAGCACAAAATTTTGCTGTTTCTGAACTTTATCTTCAGTGAAAAAATTTAGATAGTAATACCTTCTCCAAAGAATTAAGAGGCTTATATGAGCTGAGAATACATATAGTTCTGGAATTTTCTTTGTCCAGTCCTCTCTTGACTAGATAGAAAAGCTAAGCTTGTTTTTGGAATTTGGGAAGTAGAGTGAATTTTAATGAGCAGGCTGATATTTGCCTGATAGCAGAAGATTAGTAAGACCTGTTCTCATCTGTGAAGAATTAAGGGTCACCTCAGCCCACATCATGTCTTGCAGGAGTTGTTCTTTGTGTTTGACATGGTAGTTCTGGAATCAAATTTAACTTTTCTGGCTTCAACATATTAAATGATTGAGAATTCTATTGCAGATTTCTGTAAATACAGCAGTTATTTTACACAATGACATAATTTTTCCTTATCCTTTGTTTCACTCATTGTCATTCTAGAGAAAAAAACTTAAGAGATGGTTGTATATATGCTCTTTTTAGTTCTAAAATTACATCTTGCCTGTAATTGCATCTTTCTTGTAGTTCATTTTTCCTTTGATATCTGTGGTCAAACTGTTTATGAATAATTAAGGTAGGAATTTTTATCAGAAGCATGAATGATTTACTAGTAATAAGAGTCGAAAGGTAGAGAACTTGTAAAGACATTTATCATGAAATTCTTGATTAATTTTCTTTAAATTAATTAGTTAGCCATGTCATAATATTCTGTTATCATTGCTGCATGCTAAAACGGAGACTCTTCTTGTCATTTTTTACTCAGTGATTTATGATGTTATGGTGGCATTCCCCAGTAATGAATTGAAAGAGGTCTATAAAATAACCAGACAAAAAAATAATAAATGAGAAAGAAAACATTACTAGGAAGGACAGATTAATGTACTTTTAGAAGTCATATCTGCATTTCAAGCTGGAGAATGAAGGGATGTGGAGGTAAAGAAGCCATCTACATGCTTTAAATAACACTATGTGCTCCTTCCCATAAGGCCTAAAAACCAGAAAGATGAAAGATAACTTGAAAAAGGAAACCTGAAACAAAGTTTCCTGCAGTTATCCATGAATATTGATTTTGCTGCCTCTAACTATGGTTTGATGAATTAATGCTTTTGAGGAAGGGATACCCAGAGGGGAGAAAATGGCAGAACTCTTCATTTGTTGGTAGTGCCAGCTTTTAAGTATTAATTGAAATACAATCTTAAAATATGAATTAACTAATATGTTTATATGTATAATTTAAATGCGAGGATACTGTGGGTACACAAAATGAATGTTTAATTTATTAAAGCCAATCTGGCAACAGTAATCAAAAGGACTAAATAAAAACTGCAAAATCAAATCATAAAATGTCGTACAGAATTAATTGCAATAAATTAAAAAGTTTCACTCCATGAACTAGATATTCCTTGACAGTAGTTTTTTATGGAAATCAGCTGAATATTTAGTATTGGCCTAAAAACCCCTTTAACTTGCATACAATTGTATGAATTATGTTTTGCTCCCACATCTCACTCTTATTTATAAAATCTTTAGAAAAAATGGATTAATTTCTAGTTCTTAACATTGTTCTTATACAGTGACTTTCATTATTTGTGTTTTAATTCAAACAAGTTCCATTTTTGTGAAGCGAGCTGGAGAACAGTGGTTTGAGGGAACAGAACAAAGTGTAACAGCAACCTCTGAATTTTCCCTTTTTTCAGTTGTGTTAATTTTGAAATCAAGCTACTGCTATTGTGTAGATTTTTTTGTCCTCAAGGTGCCTTGTAAGATACTCTATGTAAAGACATTTGTCTGTGTAAACACATAAATATATTAGAAAATGGTAACTCTTAAAAGGACCTTGGAATTCTAATGAGGTAGAGCTGAGTTTTCAGAGCAATGCAGTAGCCTAAAAGAGCTAAGTGATCCTTACTTATGTCTAAGTGGAGGGTTATTGAATAATAGCAAGATGTTATTTTCACTGTGCAGAGCAAAGACAGGCAGCAGGACACTGCCTACTTCGGTTGTCTGGCCTTCAAAATGAATACTGATAAATATGGCAGGATTCAGAGAAAGACCTACACTGATGCCAGGACATAAAAATCTGCATTACAGTAGGAGATTAAAAACCATAATTCCATTCTAAAATAAAGCAAGTTTTAAAAGCTGGCATATTTTATAGGTATTTCTATATGGAAAGTATTTCTACTTCTAGGCAAAGATGTGGCTGGGCAATTTTGATTAGAGACGAAGTCTGCTTTTTAACAACTCACTGCTGCTGTTGATCCCTATTATGGCAACTGGTCCAGAAGCAGAAAAGCAAAAAATTGTATGATCTGAAATTGGAATTAGAGAAGATGCAGTCTTTTCTTGTAACTAGCTTTATTTTTGGGGGGATTTTTAACACAGATGAATGTTTGCCTTTGGTTTTTGAGTGGGCATGGGGTTTTTTTAATTTGTTTGATTTGTAGTGCTACTTTTAGTATTGTCCTATAACTTGTGTCACGAAGTTCACTTGTGCAGTCCCAAATCTGCCATACTAAACTAAATTAATTCGTGTTTTAAGGAGGTTGTCATAAAATACATCTGTGTGTTCCTTCATGCTATAATCAATCAAATCAGGTTGATCCTAATTAAGCCATTTATGTGGCCTAAATGTACCACTGCTTCTCATCTAATTTGATGAGGAATTTCATCAAATCTATTCTTCGTAAAAGAATGGTGTTTTTGGAAGTTATTTTGCATGTCAGTGGCAACTTTTAACAGGATGGGAGATAAATGGGAAATACTTTCATTTCAATACAGCCATTGTCTAGTAAATATTCTAATAGCAGAAGTAAGAATGTCTGTATTTCTTTAAAGGCTGATGTGTATAATTGTGCTAACTATCAAAAAAAGTTCAAGAAGCAAAAACGTTGGGATTGTATTCAGTGAGTTCTCCTTATGTCATTGCTAATTTAGGTTAAGATTTGATGTCTGTATAAAATGCAGTTGAGAGTTTAATAAGAGTTCCTTCCATGGGCAGGACCATAAGAAGATTAGCAAACATGTTCCATGAGAATTCTTTCCCTGTGTTGAAATAAAGGAAGGTAACCTAAATGTGCCCACTGAAACAATTACTTTCCAAATAGCAGGGGCTTCTTTCCCTACATTTCTTGATAAGGGGAAGCTGAAGCTGAAGATTCAGAAATCCAAAGAGTGCATGGAGCTGGGGAAAAGGATGCTTAGTTTTGTTCTGTTCAGTGGAAGGAATAGTCAATCACGTTTGATCACAGATCTTGCTCTGTTCATATGAAATACTACACTTCGAAGCATGACTTTCCCTAACAGACTGATGTTGCCCCCCCACGATGTAGTAGCAAAATTAGTACCTGTAGGTTAGTGGTTAATTGTAAACTTTCCTCATGGGCATTAAATCATGGATGACAAATTATAGATTGGTAAACAAAGTGTCCATTACAACCTGTAAAAAAGGTTTTTGCTTAACTGTTGCCCTTCTAAGAATTGTTAAATAAGCAAAAAAGCTACAATTTGACCTAATATTAGAGTTTATTTGATTTAAGGTAGCCATCCTTTAGTTGAAAAGCTGTACTGCACCATGCACAGTAGGGAAAAATTGTGTGTTTTGTACTCAAATGAAAATTCAGGGTTTTTTTGAATATGAAGAGATGGAATGGGGTAAACTGTATATGTTAGGTCTCAAAAAAACTGCAAAGTTTGAAACGCTAATCTGACTTCTTTTTTTGGCTGAATAAATTTCAATCCAAACTCAAGCATTCTTAGGTTTTTGGGGAATCATAACCTGCATTCAAGTTTTGAGCTTTCTAATGTATTAGAACATTAGAACCGGTCATTAGCTTTTTTCAGTAATATTACCTATTTTTAAGTAATCTTTAAACAAGGGTAATTTGAACTGGCAGCTGTGGAGTTGAATTGAAGTCATTCAAACCCTTCTTACGTCTTGAAAATGACTACTGCCATTTCCAGGTGGGAGGCATCCCAGAGCACCACCAGCACTATGGGTTATGGCTCTGATGATTGATAATTTATCAATTATTATGGTGACCATTCTTTGTCTTCATGCATCTTGTTTTTTTCCTAATACTTCCTTTACATTTTCCCCTATGACTGAAGATCAGAAAAATTTCCTTTTCCATTATTACAGACTTACATTCTTGATTTTCTGCTTTCATGTTGGTAGACCATTTGAAGTAGAATGCATCCTTGTTTTTCAGATGCATTGTTAAGGTGATGTGTGCCCCACTGCTATGAATCTCCAACCACACAGAAGGTTTATTCTCTTCTGTTTTATTTATGGGTAACTGAAATGTCCAGTAGCTCTGGTATTTGTGTACAAATACCTTGAGAGCTGTGTTCCATATGGATTTGCATATGGAGGTACTTCTACTAATTCATTGAGAGAGGAGTCTTCCAAGTGTTCAAATTAGAACAATACAAGACTGGGAGTTATAAACCACTATCTCAAAAAGACAGTAAATGTCTTGTCTAAACTGAGAGTGCTTCTCCACTAGATGCCTGAACAGCCAGCTGCAAATATTAAGCTCCGTTGTCATGACCTTTTGGAAACTTCTAGGTCATGAGATATGAGATATTGTCTGCATGTTTTCTTGTCTTTTACATGCTTATACATGCCTGTTACAGGCTTGAGTGTATGTCCACTCAGCATATGCATGCAAGAGATAAGTCCCTGAAGCTGTTGAAGGATTATTATAAAAATAGGCTATTTTCTTTTCCAGAAAAGATAACCTAATATTGAAAGCAAGTATTTGCAACCATTTTCAAATATATAATAATTAACATTGAACTGAAATAGAGAAAAAGCTTCAGTGGAATTGTTTGAAATCAAATCCAAAAATGGTTTTTCATCAATATAGCTGTAATGATCTTTTTTATGTGTTCCTGAGTTATTTCAACTATCCTTACGTATGATCTTATTTATAAAACATCAATTCTGTTTACTGTTTACTTGAATGACAAGACTTGGGTAATGTGGCAAAACCCCTTTGCATTTATTAAAGTGTATTTGCCTTTGCAAATACATTTCATGATATTTTCTGGCAGCCAGGGAATTGGAGCTCCTCTTTAACTGGTACCCCTTTCACATTGGCTGTTTAGATGAAATGGGCCATTGTTCAAAAGCAGTTTGAATATATAAAGATAAAAGGAAAAATAAATTGCTAGTAAGCGTCTTAATTTCTACCTAGTTTGATGGTCTTCTGACTGTTCTATGAAGTCCATTTGTGCAATCTCTTCATCTGTAAACTTTCCAGCTGACACGCTGAGTATCTAAAACAATTGAGGATGGGAAAAATCTTTGCTTTTTGATGTTCTCTCAAAGTGATGTGACAGTTGCCGCATAAAGCTTCTAGTAAGCGGTGAGAAGTTTTCAGTGGAGTGAAACAGAAATACAGGTCTTTGTAATGCAGCTCATCTGAGATGCTAAAAAAGGAACAGAGGCTCTAAAGGCACCACTGCTTTTGTTTAGTAAGAGACAGAGGTATTGCAAATGCAGAAATTGTTACAGTCAGTTGAGGCCTCTGTCAGGTCAAAAGGGAAAACAGTCACTGGAATCTCATCACTTCTTAGGACAGTAAGAGCACTGTTCATCTTTATGCTGTGGTTTTGATTATGGGTAGGATTATCAAAGAACTGGAATAACATGGGTAAATAAATATTATAGCGAGATAACTGTCACTTGTGTTACAAAGACATGTTGGTAGTTCAGTAGCTCTGGAAGTTACTATTTTTGCAGGACCAAAAAGGACTATCATTAAAGTTTTTGTTTTTGGGGGGGAGATGATAAAATGATATCTTTACAGATTTATTTTAGACTACTTTCTTGTGAGAGCAAAAGTTTGTACAAGGAAAAGCTTAGAGAAAAAAAAGCTTTTAGATATATGAGTTGTATTTCATATACTTAAAAAAAAATATTATTTTTTCCTCGTGTCAATTCCATTTTATAATTCATTTATGGCATAAAACTCTTATGAGGTAACTTAAATAAAGTTTGCAAATGCCCAGAAGATAGTTGTAGGAGGTGTAGTCTGCATAACAAAAGAGATAAAAGCATACCTTTACTTTCTTCTTGAATTATTTGACAATTCATACAGAGAGTAACATGCCATAACTTTGGATAGTTTTCACTTTTTACTATATCTGGAAAGAGGAGCACTGAAATATCATAGATGAACCCTGAACCTGCTGTCCTTTGCAATATGTAACAGGAACGAGCAGGACAATGAGGAGCCTTGAGAGAATTCAGCACAGTCCTCTCACCATATCCTGTGCTAATCAAACAGCTTTTCCAGCACTCTGACTCATCTCCTGAGGTTGAATTTAGAGTTGTTCACTTGGGTAAGGTTCCAAATTGGCAGTCAGTTCTTCGTGCTGTAGGTCTTGGTTAAGCAGATCTGTGATAAGCCTGTGCAAGTTGGTATCAGCTTAATTAAGTATATTATAGAAACAGAAAAGCAGGAAGTTATTCCATTTTTACATCAGTTTATTCAGTTGTGTTTCTAGCAAGATGAACTGAAATTAAATTGAAATTCTCAGTTACAAGACAGGAATGTCCACAGCATGGTGTTCTTTGGCATACTTTTAAGGACTTTTTGAAAAAATTGAAATTAGCTGATGAATTTTGAAATAACAGGAGAATGAATGATCAAACACGTTTTCAGTTAACATTAATTAAAAGTAGTGATTACATGGTAAAATATCAGTGTCCTTTCAGGTGAGAAATTAATCAACACCCAATGAAAGTGCCCATCCAAGTGCAAGTATGAGCCAATGTTCAGATGGCAAGAAGCAAGGTTGCCTAAAATAACAAAATTCCAAATGTCCTTTTGAGTCAAACCAACATTTTCAGCCTTCCAAGAAAAAGAAGTTGGTGAGAAAGATACAAATAGCAAAAGTTTTTAAATGGGCTTTAAATTAGAGTAAATTTGAAAAGTAGACAGACAGTAAGGTTACGCCAAATCACAAAAATTGTCTAAGTCCTGAGAGCTATAAAGTGATTGAATCACATTGGGATACTGCGGTGAAGCAAAGTTATGCTTTTTATAACACACGGAGGTGATTTCAGTATTTAAAAAGTATTCATTGGATCTCCTGGAAACTGAAACTGTGTTACTGATGTAGTAGCGATGAGCATATTGAAAAACTGGTAGTAAATAAGAACTAGATGGTACAATTGGCATGGGTCATCTGAATTAACCTTCTTCCAGGATCGTCCTCCAGAGCAAGTTGTTATGGCAAGAGTCAGTGTTTTCAATATTGCAGTACTTTATGACTCTTGCAAAAACACTCAATCTTTGGTTACTTAGTGAAGTAAAATCCTAAACAGGATTAAGTTACAGAACTCTGGAAGACAATTTTTTAGGTTATTCCAAACTGAAAAATAGCACCTGAAATCATATGAAAGTTAAGCTATAAATAGAATTATAGTGACAAATTTTGACAACTGTAGAAGTAAAATCACATCAGAAGAAGTAACTTGAAGTACTACTGACATGTAAGTTATGTATAACAACTCTAGAGAGATCTTCCAACCTAAATAATTCTACGATTATGTGATCAACTGTCAAAATTGTACCACCACTGCGCCGGGATTTGGACCTGATTGACATGATAATGTGATTAAAACTACCGGCACGAGAAAATTATGTAAACATTAGTATGGATGGAACCTCAAGTGTTCTTTCATGCCATTCCCAAGTTAAACTTTTATTGTCTAAACTTTTGCCTGATACTTCACATCTGCAGCAGATTTAGCACTTCCCTGGCTTCATGCTGCTTTTCTTTATTGCAGCTTTCTGAAGTCGTACCAATAAAGTATTATCCACCATATAATAAGATTTAAATGCTCAATATTTTTTCTGAATTTATGAACTTCTATTAAATCTTTTCCTGTGAGTGTGATATAATAGATGGTAAAAGTATGAACTGGCTTCTGGAATTAAAAAGAATCATCCATACCTGTAGTATGGGAAATTCTTCTAAAGAATCTCTTACAGTGATGGTATACAATGCAGTGATGAAATACTGACATCTAGATACATCTTAGAAGATAGATTTCCAAATCTGGTAAATATGAATTGAAAATATACCTGAGCATAACAAATATTCCTTATTTATATAACCATATCTCAGAGAGTTACTGCAGAATTTTGACTAGTCTTGCAAAAGTGTTCTAACCTTTGGGATCTTTAACTGTTCTTAAACTCATTATTCTTTCCCTGAATTGATTTTATCGGCATTAAGATTTACTTGATCATCAACAGTTATGAGTTTGATTTGCTTATATTTAAAGCAGGTTTTTTTTCCTGGCTGGTGAGCACTTAAGGGAGAACTAACCATCTTTGCCAGTATATACTGCAGACAATGGAAACATAATTTTGAAGGAAATGAGCATACTAGAAATATTAGCTGAAATGTTCAATGCTTTAAAAATGTAATGCTTTGTTTTATGTTGTCATGCTTTATAATATATTTCAGTATATGAATGTAGCTTTGAATTATCAGTTATGTAGACAGTTGTGTTTGTGTAATTTGTAAAAACTCTTAAAAGATGTTTGGTGGCTATTAAGCCTTAAATTAAAATCCCATCTAAACCGTCTGTATATTCTACTGTAGTTAATTTTTAAAACACAACAAATTCTTACCTGTATGTACATCACATGCTTACATGGTGCTTGTGTTTTCCGTGGTCTATTTAATTTGCTACTTCATGGTTTAAGTCCTTGAAGACAGGAATTGCCTTTCTCCTCTTCTAACAACAGAGTGGCTAATTCAGTGGTTATAATGATATCTAAAATGCTGAAATTTACTGCAATAAAATGTCAAAAGAGCAGCAAAGCTGTAGTTGCTTTTTCAATGATTTCTTATGCCTTAAAATATTTCTTCGTTTAATTTTTATCAAGTAACTGAATTTTAGACATTTTAGATAACCAGTCTGTCCAGATAAGCCTTTGCACACAGTAATTGTATAGTTGTATATAAGAAGGTATCAATATATAAACAGGAGTATATTTTGTATTTTATTAAATACCAGCTGCTAAGAATTAAAGAATCTTCAATTTTGTTCTACTTGGGTGCATTGTTAATACAGTTTGTATATAAATCTAGTCTAAAACTATGATTTTTATTAGATTTGTTAATGCTGTTTCTGAAAAAATAGGGCAAAAGTTAGGTAGACTTTTTGAAATTGAAGATACAGATGAGTTGATATGTTTGGGATATTATTTTCCAATGGTAAAGCTCATTAATAAATAAACTACTTGACTCATCTTAGTATGTATTTTAAAACAGGTGAGGCTAATGATAAGGATGTTCAGGTGGTGGAACTTCCCATTGTTGACAGCTTACACCCACGGCCACCCTATTTGCCCTTGGCTGTCCCTGAAGACTTGGCTGATAGACTAATTCGTGTTCATGGGGATCCTGCAGTGTGGTGGGTCTCACAGTTTGTGAAATACTTGATTCGTCCACAGCCTTGGCTAGAAAAAGAAATAGAGGAAGCCACAAGGAAACTTGGTTTCAAACATCCAGTGATCGGGTGGGTATTTAGTTTTCTTTTTAACTGTCTGTGCTTTAGAATGTGTATGTAGTGATTCCTGTTCAGGAAAAATTGCTCTATGTAGATAATCAGGGTCTGGAAGTACTTTGTGGGGAGAGAGGGTGATTTCTAGATGAAGCTCCTGTTTTTTAACTGTTCATAATACAAGTTGATTGCAAGTACTTCAGCACACTTGTCTACCTGTAGTTGGACAGATATATAAAAGGCAGCTCAATAGCAGGTTTTTTAACATGGCCTTCCACATCTAGTAATACAGAATTTCATTAATGTAATTGCCTTACAGCTTGTATTCCAGGCACTTTACTGTCTGTGTCTTCTTTTCAGTGCCTGTAGCTTTTACATTTGAGGAAAAAAGGCTAAGCCTACATTTTACATGCCACAATTCACAATTAATTTTATCACAATTAATTTTATCATGCTACATATGAGCATGGTATATGCCTTTCCCTTCCCTGCTGGTGTTTTCACAGTTGTAGTTTCTCAATGATAATGATGAATTGGAAAAGTCTGTGTGGGGAGATATGGGGAGAAGGAAAAAAGCAGCTTGTGGAAGAAAGCTTTTTCCATCATGTAGTGTGAAAAATGTTGCTGCTGCTGTGCTAGAGTCTTCTTCCTTTGCCAAAATTTCCTTCAGTTCTTAAACTTCTTTTTCTAGGAGTACACAGTAGGTTGTCCAAATGCTAGCTGGCTTTTGACCGTGAGCCAGTAGGGCACTTCACTGCTGCTGCATCTGAAGACTTGTTACATTTCAAGGAGGTCAAAAAATGCATTTGTAACTACCTTAATTCAAACTATGCATTATATGATGCAAATATTCCTATTTTCCTTTTGACCTGTATTGATCAGGCATTATCTATCTGCAGCAGATAACTTTAACTTGTGCATAAAAGGAATGCCACTTGATATGCTGTAATTCAATGTCCTTCATTCCTTTCTTTCGGTTACCCTTCGCCTTCCTTGTCAGATTATTATATTGCTTTTGAGAACAAACTAACTTCATATTGTCAGTGTGTCTTGATGGACATGGATGCGTTTTAATCCCTCCTTATTTTATGCAGGGATTCAATGTAAAATTTCATTTGCTAAGGCATGTATAGTATTTATGAATGTAATTCCTAGTTTCTCCCTTTTTCCAGTGTTCACGTCCGAAGGACAGACAAAGTAGGGACAGAGGCAGCGTTTCACCCCATTGAAGAGTACATGGTACACGTGGAGGAGCGGTTTGAGCTTCTTGCTCGCAGGATGCATGTTGATAAAAAAAGAGTGTATTTGGCTACAGATGACCCTTCATTGTTGCAAGAGGCAAAATCCAAGTAAGATGAATTATATTCATATTACAGTTCCTTCCTTCCGGTTAGCTTTACAATTTCTGACTATTGTGCACCACAAGTTTTAGTATAATTTTTTTTTAATCCTTTATTCAGTTAAGACTGCATATCATTTTCCAGTGATTTTGATTTTTCTCTCAGATACACTTTTTTGGGATTTTTTTTCTCCCAAGTAAACTTTTTAAAGCTTAATGTTAAAAATCTAGAAGAGTTGAGCAAGATATATCTGACTATGTAAAAACAAATTGATGCTGTAGAAGGGAGGTAAATGAAAATAATATACATATAAATAATATGAATATAAATAATAAACACACAAAAATTCTTCTTGAACGTATATATTAAAAAGAACTTACTTAGAAATATTGTAAAACCTGGTCAATATATTAAGGAGTATATAAAACCTGTCCAAAAAATACCTCTTTATGAACAGTTGCCAGAGGAATTTTTATAAGTGGATTGAAAAGCTTATGATGAAGCCCTTCCCTCTTTCAGAATGACTTCTGTAGTGGTAACATAGCAGATTTTCATCTCACGTGTTGAATAATTTTGTCCTTAAATATAGGTGGGATTCTCAACTTTTTACAGCGTCTTTGTCCCTTTTTTTTTGTTCTGTATCCTCCTCTAGCTCTCTAGAACATGGATACATAGTAAACATTCATTTACTTCTACATGGCCTGTATTTCCTTGTAAATGAATACTTCCAATTAATTAATTAATACTTTCTAAAATCAAAGCAAGTCAGTAGGGGTAAATTTTTGATCCAAGGTTCTATTCTTGGTGACATCCTTGGAAAAAATATATAAGATAATATACTGCATAACAGAATTTCTTTGGCATATGCAAGGTAAGCATAAAATGTTATTATGTAGTAGAAGAATTTTCTACAGCATTGAAAACCTGTCTATTTCAATTGTACTGTTTCTGTTTTTCTTTCATATCTATAAAAGGCTGCTGTTTAAAATTATGGTGTTTTGTAAAAACTAAATGAACAAACTCAACTCCAGATGATGGCAACCTAATCCTTCCATTTTTGTAAGTGTAGAGGCAAGAACAATAGCAGAAGCAATGATAGCATTTAAAGTGCAAATCTAATTAATGAAAAGACAGGTAATACAAAGTTGAGGTTGTAATATTTTATTCATTATATTGTTCTAAATAACGTTAATAACTGTTTGTAGCATAACAGAATTCAATATTGATGTAAGAATCTTAGTTATGCATTTTTCTTTTTTTGTTTAACTTTCAAGCCTTAGCATTCTTTGTGAATAATAATGAGATGCTCTACCTGTGTAAATATATCATCCCAAATTTTTAATAGCAACAAAAACTAATTTTAGATTTGTAACTTACTCAGTAAAACAATTCTGAATTTTATTAAGAATTACATCTCAAGTCCATTCCAAATGACAATTTTACTTTAATATGGTAAGATACAGCTCAGACAAACAGCATTAATTTTATGTTTTCTTCATAAAAGGCATAGAATCTGTAAGTACTGAAGATTTTTTAATGTGTTACTGCTGCATTTTCAGGTCACAGCTTACACTGAAACATAATTTCCTACGTTGCTTGCACCCTACTGTTGCTTGCAGCTTCAGATGCCTTGAGTAGAAGGCGTTTGAAACTTCCTGTGATTTCACAGAAGGCAGGATGCAGTTTGATGTTTGGGCATTTAATAGTATCTAAAGGCAGGTTAGGGTCATGTTTTGGCAGCAAAGAAGCTTTTCTTTCTCTTCTTGTGAAATAGACTATAAATTGGTTTACGCTTCTGACAAAAATGTACTAGTCACATTGAACTACCAAGCTTTGATAGAAACAGCTGTCACATTGCAGAAGCTTATGTTGCATTCATTATTTGGTGCAATAATATTAGTAAGTACTAGATACTGTATCTCTCTACAAGAGAGTGACTGGCTGTCAAACAGCGTTGGCATTTAAGTAAAGAAAATTTAGCCAACATTTACATGAATAGACATGTTGTTTCTAGCAAGAGAAGTATTTTAAACTATTCATAGTCGTGAAAACAGAAATGTTTTGACTTAAGTTTCAGAAATTTTCCTTGCAGTCAGATGTCTACAAACTGCAAGTACAGTAGTAAAGATAGTGCAGTCACTACCATCAGTTTGTAGAGTGTGTTCTATTTTGAAAAGAATGAAAGAAGTGATATATTTTCAGAATTAGGATCCTGTAGAACAATTTTAGTAGAGAGTAGCAGGGTTGAGAGTTCAACAACTGTAATGATTGCGGGATTAAAGCATTTGACAGCTTCTGGTAAGCAGAGGTCATGGTATTTATCTTGGGTAAGTGATGTGTTAGGGATGGTGTAAATTGCTTTTTCTTTGGCTGATTTCATAGTTTTCACATGCAAGTTTTTGAATGTCTAGTACATGTGTTTCTAGTCTATAATACCACTTACAATATCTTCACTCTTTAAGGTATTCAAAATAATACAGATGATATATACATAAATTCTTAAGATGCCATATTTAATATATTTCTGGTTTGTATATGAACCTATTTAGGTGTCTTTCTTTTGTAAATGAGCACAAAAAAATCAACAAATCACATTCTTCCTTCCGGAATGTTTACCTGTAAAGTCATCTGTATTTTTTTCTCCCTTTTTTTACTGTGTGTTTACTTCCACAACAGCAGGTTAATGTCTTTTCTCACTTTGTACTATCTGTAGTTTGGCTAACCTTCTCCACCCCCTCCAAGTCATAGTATGCCTGATATATAGAATTCAGCAGTGCTTCAAAGTACTAAAATCTGATGAACAGCTCATATATTTTCCAAATTTTTTTAGAGCAAGGCCTGAGAAAACACATTATTTCTTACTCAATCTGTTGACACATATAGTCACAATCCTCTTTCAGAGGGAAGAAAATTTTCTGTGCCTGTTCTGGACAGTTTCACAGGCCTAGCAAATGAGAACAGGAGCCTTGGCCTGGCCTTGCTTTGCACCTGCAGTGATAAGCTGTAGTTACACAAGGCGTTGATCAGCTTCTGAAAGGAATGGAAACTTGAAACAGAGCCATAACTGTGCTTGATTTGTATCCTTATCTGAGGCTCTTAGGTGCAGGAAGGATAGATTTTTAACTCTCTCCTCCCCACCTTCTTTTGATTTCTCGTTTTCCCTTTCTCATAAGAGGGGAAAAAAAAATCCTCCCTCGCCTGTAGAGAGGCATCAAGAATCTATTAGATAGCTTTAGAAAACTGGGAATTATTTTTAGATATGTGGAAGAGATACAGTACATATATGTAATCCAATAAAAAGAAAACGCAGTTGTGCCAGTTTCCATTATTTGGTTTTATCTTTGAGCAGGTTGCCCAAGGAAGTGTAATACCATTGTCTCTGGAGGTATTTAAAAGCCATGTAGATGTGGCACTTTTGGGACACGGTTTGATGGTGGACTTGGCAGTGCTGGATTTATAGATGGACTCAATGGTCTTAAAGGTCTTTTCTAACTTAAATGATTCCACGATTCACAATCTGGGCCTTTCGTGTTTCAGAGGAGAGACAATGTGAGAAAAGCTAGAAGGCATTCTAAACAACATTGTGTTTTGGCGATTCTGTCAATAAAAATATGGCAACTTATTACATATGAATAATTTTCTACACATTCACAAATTCTAGTAATAGGATTGTGCCTAAGTTCTTCTTAAAAAAAGAAAAAAAAATCCCCAAAATCTTAAATTGTAAGCCTTACATTAATCATAATATAAATACAGATGGAAAAGGGAATGGGAGGAAGCAAGAGCTAACTATAGAATTTGATAGTTTCATTTCCTTTATTCTTCGCGGTCATTGTGGCAAGAATAGCTTCAAATAGAATCTCAAGCACTGTACTGAGTGGGAAGCAGAATTAAACCTCTCCTGATGCAGGACTCAGTGGGCCACATACAGCTTGAGAGGAGTGTGCACCTGGCCTTTTCCTGTATTTTTCTTTGTGCTCTGCTTTCAACCTGTGTTGGAGACAGGATAGTGGACCAGAAGATTCTTTGGTCACACTGAATATGGCTGCTATTTCACTCATGTTTTAAAAGAAATCTTTTTACCCAAGCATTGTGTGTGGGAGACAACATAAAAGTGCTTGTTTGAAAAGTTAAACGTGTGAGTGGATAAATTACAAGCTTTGATGATTGTTTTGAAGAGTGGGCTCTGAAACTGTTGGTTAGATGAATTTGGATCAACTTTATAAAATGGAATTGAAGACCAGATCTAAAAGCACCTCAACGTCTCTTTCCAGAATAAAGGAGAGAAGGAGAACATTTTAAATGTATGCATTAAAAAGATATGTAAATAATTCTGACCTTTAGTTTTTTACCAGATCAAATATGACACTTTTATTTTTGTGCTTCATTCCTTAAAGTTATTAGAGTGATCTTTTGCTAGTAAAAAATCAGATTCCTCAAGAAAAGTTCTTTTGTGTCTGCTCAGCATATAGATTCTGATTTTTGGAGTCTGAAGGAAGTGATTAATTTTAGTGATATTCCTGACACCAAGAACTTGCAAAGGGGTCTGCAAATATATTTACCATGTTTGTTGTCTGTAGAAATGCCATCTTCTGTTATATGTTCTTCCTGTTGCTCCACTTGCAGTTGTTTACTCAGGTAAGACTGATGCTCAGCTCTGTTTCTCAGCTAGTTCTCAGAGTAGAGTATGATGTATTTCATTTGGTCTGTACTTTTTTCTTCTTTAAAAAAAACCGCAGGCATGTCATTAACACAATGGAAATTAGAATATGTGAAAAATATTGTGGTGTCATCTGTTGTGTTTTGAGAGCTGGTTGAGTATTGACAAAAATGTTATATACGAAAATATCAGAAATAAAATAGAAATTGTGAAAGAGTTTTTACCGAAAAAACTATTTTTAGCTTCATATAAGCTTCTGTAATTCCTCAGAAGGAGTATTATAAGTTATGCTATTTCCACCTTCTCTTCCTTTTTTCTGTTGGTTTTCTTTTGTTTTTTATTGTTTGTAGTGTAGTAGGAACTTTGCCTGACACTGATGATCAGATGCACCCTTTAAAGCTGTCCTATACAGTCCACATCAAAAGTGGACATTTTGCATACAGTTTTTTGATTTCCTCATGAGATAAATTTGCTGTTTGGTAATCAAAAAAGGCAGCTATATTTGTCCATTTCATTTTGAATACAGTTTCTCCATATTTTTAACATTAAAATAGAATAAATTAGGCATGTTCTTATGAATATTATATTAGCTCTCTTGCTCTCTCATATAGTGTATTGATTTATATTTGCAATGAAGTTACAAATTTGGAAAAAAAGCTTTCATATATATAGTTAGTTTTGTTGTATAATAAGCAGTGTAGTTGAAATTTTGTTGTTGGCTGGTTAGTCATGTGAGTTGCACTTCATGATTGAAATATGATTGCTGTGTAACAGCAATGTAGTTACCACCTTTGCTACATCTGTAATAATTTTCTGAATAGGAGGCTGACTGAAAATTTAATTAATTTGTGCTCTTTTCCGCAGTTTCATTCAGATTTCAGTTCCCTACTACAGAAGTGTAAATTTTTTTGAAAAAGACCATTTTTTCCAGTATTTTTAAAAGGATTTTAAATTTAAGTTATTGTTACATGAAAAAATATTTTATTTTAATATAATATAAACTAAGGTTTCATATTTCAAAAAGATATTTTGGCTTACAGTAGTACTAATTATTTTTTGTAATAATTCAAGAAAAGTGTATTGGGATGGAATTTTACATTTATTTCCTTTTGACCAGTGAATAGCAAAATTCGTTCTCTATATGGCCTTAAGAACTGTGAAAGACATTTTTTATTATTTCCATTAGTTTGCATGCACTTATTTAATATGTCCCTTTTACAGGTGACTGGTTTTTTTGCACAGTGTCCTAATCATTATCTAATAGTATGGTAATAAACGTAGCCTAGTAAAGTCAGAATCCCATATCCTATTAGCAGTAGAGAAAACTTAGTGGTCTGGGTATATTTAATCTAAAATCAGCATTTTTTGCAGAATGTGGTATATACTTTTTGATATTTCTTTCACTTCTACTTTGTTATGTGTCAGACAGACAGGATCTTTTTATTTATTTTTTTCTAGATAAAGAATGCATGCTTGGAGGCAGCAGTGACATTCTAGAGGGTTCAGCAAAATTGTAATTAATTTCCTATAAAACAGAGACTTACTTAAAACAAATTAACAACCCTGTATTGCAGCAGAGGTAATGCTTCTTAAAAAAAAAATAAACAGAACAATGCTATTAACTGTGTATTGTATTTTCACAGGTATCCAAATTATGAATTTATCAGTGATAACTCCATATCCTGGTCAGCAGGACTCCATAACCGATACACTGAAAACTCCCTAAGAGGTGTCATTCTGGATATTCACTTTTTGTCTCAGGCAGACTTCCTGGTCTGTACATTTTCATCCCAGGTAAGGTGCAATACAGAGACAATGCTGATTGAATGTATATATGCTGATTATATGATGATTGTATCATACCAGTTCTAAATCTTAGTTTTCTTCATGCTTCTGTTTATAAAAATCTGTTTTAAGATTAAAAGCACAGCAAAAAAGTCACCAAGTAGTATTTTGCAGCTAATATGCTGATCCACCTTATTCACATATGGCAAGATACGATTTCTATCACATTGAATGTTTTTTACTTGCTGTTGTCATTATTCTCTTAGGTGACAAAATAACACGTGATTGTACTATTAGACGGAAGTGGACACAAAACTCAAACGTTAAAATCCACTTAAAAACTTAATGTTTAACACAGCTTCAAATGTAAATTTTCTGCTGCACTGTAATGACAAATAGGTAAAAACCACAATATTAATATTAATAGATGGTCAATACAGTGATATATTGACCTCAACAAGCAGAATTCTTAATAAAATTGCCATAGCAAGAAGACAGAAAAATGACAAAAAAGTATAGAAAAGCCTCTTATCCCTGAATCATGCTTGTGGATACACTTTATTTACCATTCACCACATCCTGTAGAGAGAATGACATTTTATAGCATATTTAGAAGGTTATTACAACAGGCTGTTTCAGACCAAAGACCTGAGTAAAATCCAAAGTAAAAATCCTCACTAAGAAGAGCCATGAGGAGCCATCCACTTTAGTAATAATGTTTGATTTAGCTGAAGTACATCCACTGAATGCATATCACAGTGAAAGAAACGAAACCTATGTCTGTATGTCTTAAATGCCACACATGCTTCAAAATCTGAAAGGAGAATTATGTAGTCTTGGATAAAACTTAATGAAAAATATGTAACATTTTCTGCTATTATTACATTCAGATAGCTATGTTAAAAGTGATAAATGTTTGCTTTAAATAAAACCCTGGGTATAAACATAGTTTAAATATAGCTGCAAATAGCTTGGCCAGAATATATTGTAATTGAATGTTAAGTGTTGGAGTCATTTTGAAAGGAGAATATATATTTAAAATACATCAACACATTTAAGGTGATACAGGTTGATCAGGACCTCTGGGGGGCATCTGATACAACCCCCCTTTGAGGGTACTTTTGAGGTACATGGTGTCTTTGAGCTCAACTCTCATTCTCTTTCACCATGCATTTGGCAGTAGACTTGTTTATTTGGATAGCATATTTGGTTTTCCAGAGTTGCAGACAATTCTACTGAAGTACAGGAGATCCAATATTAGAGTGTTGCTGTCAATACCTGGACTATGAATTTGGTCCAATATTTTACTTAATTTATTCTAGGCAATTTATTGTGCTTCAATTATTCAAACTCCTCAAAAATAATTTAATACCAGTTTTTCTGGGCATGCAGCAATGGGGATCTCTACAGAATCTTCATATATTGTGTTTTTCTAAGGTCTGTTGCAAATTTTCCCAGTATCCATAAAGTTTCCTTTTAAGGGATTTAAAATTTGATTCTCTTATCTCTAACATTTGAATTGCTATCCCTGTCCTTTCATCAATTAAATAAACTATTTGATAGTTAGTTTGGCATTGAAGGTAAACAAAATAAGGTAGTTAATGACCATCTTTTGTCCAGTAGGTATGAAGATAAAGTAAGGTTGAAAATGTATTCTTATTTATTTCCATAGCGGTTTTGGATTTTCTCATTAATCAATTCTATGCTGATTTTTTTTTTTCCATTTTTCCAAAAAGACTCTAAACTTCATTACAGAGGTATTAAGAGAAAATGATGCTATATGTGAATAGAATCAGGAATTCCCCTGTATTAATTGGGTTTTATGATGCCAAAACTAAAAGAACACTGGTAGAAGTTGAAGAATGGATATTTACTTAAAATACTGTCATTAAGAAATTAGTCCTATCATTTAATGGAGAGTCAAGGAAAACAACCTGCCTTGGCACTTCATTTCAGCAATGTTACATTAATTGAATAGATTATTTAATTTTATAGAAAAGCCACATGGGAGTTACACAAATCATAACACAGTAGGAGAATTAAGATTACATGTTAGAACAATTTTTTTTTTGTCTCTTCAGTCTTCATTTAGATTAAGTCATAGCTCCCTCTGACTGACATAGCTTCATTTCCTTTCATAATTTATTAGTCTTTGTATTTTTCATTGTGCAGGTAGGTATACAAGCTGCAGAACAAGGGATCTGGGAATAAAAAATGGGAGGCTGGCTTTAGCTATATTTCTGCTTGTGGATGTTTTGCCTGCTGTCCTCAACAGTTTACAGTTTAGTCACCCAGATTTGGTGCTACAAAGAAAACAATTGCTGAGATGAGATGTTGAATGTTTTGTGTCAGATATGCAGGACACACTTACTAAAAGCATTTCTACTGAAAAGATTTAAAATCTTTATTGTGTGTATTATGTGTTTCTGCTTCCTGGGGTACACAGACATGCAGAGAACAAAACAAAAACAGTCACAGAATCTATAAAATAAATATATGCAAATAAATGGGTAATCAAATTTGTTTCTATATTATGGTTTCTATATTATGGTGTGTAACAGGTACTTTGAAATAATTAACTTCAGCCTGATCTTCTGAAAGGTACTTCTGAAAAGTTATTTTAAAGTTCAGATGCAGAGGGATAAAAGGAAATCTATTACATTTTTAAAGTAAATGCCTCTCTCAAAGGAGCTAAGAAAGTACAAATACGTCTCGTATGACTGATCAAAGTTCTATTCACTGTATCTTCAAAGGAAGAAAATAAAAGTAAAATCAAGCTTTACTATATTAACATAGACTGAAAATTATGAAAAAGCTCAAATGCTTCTTCATATTGAAGAAATCTGCTGTATTGTTAATCAGTCTTTATCAAACTTGTGCAAAATCAGAGAAAGACTGTAATGGAGGTCAGAAGTCAGAAAACCCACAGCAGCCAAGTCAGACACCTGACAGAGAAGAGCTTTCTAGCCAGTTGTTGAAAAAAATTTTCTTTAATATAATAATAGGCATTTATGTTTCTGGCAACACTGAGAAATACAACATAATTCTGATGTGGGGACATCTGTTCAGTCTGAAGAAAATTCCCTTCATAAAATGGGATACAATGACAATAAAAAATGCATCTTTCTTCTCACCAACATAATTATTGTTTTGATGCAATTCAGTTTCATTTATTTGTCTTCTGAGTTGTCAGCAGTCACAATTCTATCACTGTTCTAATATAAACAGATTATATATTTTAAAATATATTTTAAAGCCTTGGACTTAAGGTACTGTTTGGTTGTGAAAATTTCAACTTCCTTTAGAAAAGTAAATGCAAGGCCTCATTATTGCAGGATAAATTTGAAAATGTAAATTCTAAAGTTTCAATTGGAAGTAAAACACAATTTGTAATTGTAGTAGTAGGAAAAGAAAACTATTTTGCTTTTACATTTGGTTGGCTACAGATCATTAATTTTAAAAAGCAGAATTGCTAGTGTTCATATAGATGTTTTCATTTTATACTGAAGAGTAGACTGTACTAATTATTTATCACTTATTTATAAATACTGAATGTTTACCAAATGTGATCACTAGAGGCCTAATTAAGATTCTGCAAAATTTCATGCTTTTTAGTAGCAAATGTGTAGGGATTCTGTGGGGTTTTTTTGGTGGGCTTTTTGGTTTGGTTTTGCTTGGTTTTTGATTTTTTGGGGGCTATTTTTGTTGGTTGGTTGGTTAGTTATTTTTTTAACCAGACATTCCAGACCCTGATATTCTTGGGAAATATTACTATACATTGGTTGCTTATTTCTGTGGTATATTTCAGTCAAACACAATGTTAATGACTTCTGTTTTTATTTCTAAGGTTTGTCGAGTTGCCTATGAAATTATGCAGACGTTGCATCCAGATGCTTCGGCATATTTCCATTCTTTGGATGATATCTACTACTTTGGGGGACAGAATGCTCACAACCAGATTGCTATTTATGCTCATCATCCACGAACTGCTGATGAAATTCCTATGGAACCTGGAGATATAATTGGAGTAGCTGGAAACCACTGGGATGGCTATTCAAAAGGCATCAATAGGAAATTAGGAAGAACAGGCCTGTACCCATCCTATAAAGTTAAGGAGAAAATTGAGACAGTCAAGTATCCTACATACCCAGAGGCTGACAAGTAGATTAAAAGGAAGACATTCAGCAGTTATTATAAAAAACTCCGTTTTGATTGGTCCAAACCAGTCAACAACACACTGACTATTGGTTTCTATGGGATTCGAATTTGCATTTTATCATGCAGTTAAAATCAAAGCCTTTGCAATGAAACTGGAGAAGAAGCTGAGAACAAGTGGATGGGCTGTTGTCTGAACTTACTCTCAAACATTTTTGTTATATGCAGTCTCACACATGCACACACAAACCCACGTACAACAGGAAAACTGTTGTTTTATACTTCTTGTCTATTTTCAGGAGTTGTCCCTGTCATTAGTCTTACATGAGCTTTGGGCTCTTTTCTCCGCCATTAATTGACAATAATGTTCAGACTTATAACACTGCCACATTGTGTAATTTGAGTGACATGAACATATTTTGTATGTGCAAAATTTGGAACATGGTGCCTATATTTGAAGTTTGTGACCTTTTTAGAAGAGCCATGCCTGTTTCACAATGGGCAAGAGTCCACTTTCATCTGGTGTTACCATGACCACTGAACTTGCTTCAAACAACAGATTCAGATTTCAGACTAGATTTCTTTACAATTTTGGGGTTTTTTTAGCATTCCATTGATTACTTCTCATCATTAATAAAATAAAGGTTACATTCAACAATAAAGTAGTCACTGTCTCTTAGGAGCTTTTGTAAACAGTGCCATGAACAGATTCTTTTAGTACTGGTAATTTCTGGACATTGCCTTTTATTGAAAAAAAACAACACAAAACCTACGAAAGAAGGAAATCATACCCTGAGTTTCATTGAGTTTTAAAACACTTGTGTAATACAACAGTTGCATAGGGCACAGTGCTGCTCAGCTTTGTGGACAGTACATAACAGCAGGATTACTTCAGTGGCTAAATTGCTTACATTTACCCTCTGACAGTATTTTCTTACCTTTTCTATTTCTCTTCTGAAAATAATTCAGGGTTTAGGGTATTATGGATGTCCACTTGGCATTTTGGCATTGAGTATAATTACTTTTAAGTAAAAAACTTCAGGTTATCCCATTTATAGAACCTGTCAGTCTGGACTACTTCAAAAAAATCTAACAGCTTACCCAAAAATAGTAGGTTACAAGAAAATATACAAGGATGAATTTTTATGCATGTCATAAGATTGTTAGTAATTCTTAGTGTTTTGAAATCTCTTGCCAATCAGCTCTCATTAAGAAAAGAGATAATTTACAAAATAATTTTACAAAAAAATTCATAGATTTGATGGTTGTATATATAGATGTGTATAAGATGTAAGATGACAAGAGATTGTTTCCAAACAAAAAGAATATTTAATAGCATTTTATAGCTTCCAGTGCAATCCAGTTTGGGTTACTGGAAGTGCAGAAAATGTTTACTGTTCAGAGACTGAGGAAATGCCACTTGAGTAAAGGTTAAAAGAGCATGGCTAGTTGACCTTAGCAAAGCAAAAGTATATTTATGAATAGTCCAAGGACAGTGTTAACATAATGAATGGATGCACTTGACTATGAATAAATTTTAGGATGAAAAATAAAAGGAAATCTCTGGCAATGTGCACTTCAGCAGCAGGCTTCCAATTAAAATAGTGGTGAGATGGAACTGGATTGGTATGTGAAGGAATTACAAAGTAGTACTTTCTGACATTACTTACTTGCAGGACTGATCCTGTAGATCCCCTCCAGTAATGTGTCCCTCAACTGAAAAATTATTTTGTGTCTTGAAAAAGAATAACAAAGTCAAAGTTGAAAAACTTTGAGGGGAAAAAAGATACATTTACCATAGTGTTAAATAGACATATCAGTGAAAACAAGCTTGGATACCAAGTGAGATTTAAAGACTGTTTAAAGGATAATGGAAAATTAGTAAGAGCAGCCAGGAAGTGCTAAAGATGAATTTTTGTGACAAAAGATGCCTAGAGTCAACTGGTGTTTCTGTGTTTTGGAGCTGCTAAGGAAACAGATTTCTGTTAGTTTCCTAATTGATGCTGGTAAATTTTCCACTTATTCAGGCAAATGTGCTATTTCAGAGGTACAAATGTAGGCTAAATAATACCTTTTTTTTTTTTTTTTACTTCATTTTGAATTGTACATATAAAGCTACTACTGCTTTCCTTTTCAACTTGAAAAAAAATTCAAACCCATGAACATTCTTCCTCAGCAATTAATGCATTTTATTTTTGGGAAAAACTAGTTTAGTTGTTTCTCTACAAATACTGCATTAGCGAATTGATACAGATTTATAAGTTTTGAAAATGTTTTATTTTTTAAGCTATTTACTTACAGCTTCAGAGCCCCTCATTTATCCTCATTTCTTAGAGTGTGATCCAGAAATAACATTCATAAATAAATTAACACTAAAATTTTTCTGTAGTCAGGTAACTCAGTTAAAGATACAACGAAAGAAGATAACAGAATATCTAAGATGAGCCCAAAGGCAAAAGTAGATCTTCTGGTGTGGTAATGAGAGAACTGAAAACACTAATGTTGTAGAAGCTGTACCTATATAATGTGGCAATTCCTCTGCAGACTGTATCTGACAAAACCTTGGCAAGGTACACGTCTCTTTACATATTCTAAGTACCTAATGAATAATTAGGTCATCGTCTTTGAGAAAATGATCATGAAATGATACAAAATTATAGCATTACTGTTAATAATTCAGAAATGTACTAATGTAGATGTTATGATCTTATTCCCCAGGCTCATGTGATCCTCTAGTGCTTAAAGTTCAGTACTTCTCAGAGGAAGAAATCTAGCAATACCCTGCTTGCTAGATGCATGTTTCTAGAGATTTGTTTCTTTTAAGACTACCAATTAGTTATGTTTTGGAATACTGGGACATCAGTACATTAAAACGGATTTTGTTTTATATTAAACAAAATGAATATTCGAGACTTTATTCTCGGTGTACAGTGGGGTCCAGGTAATACAGAAGGATTGATGGGAACATGGAAAAGAGACCCCCAGATTATTGTAGCTCACAGAAAAGTGAAATAATAGGAAATAAAAATTTTATCTTGAATACCTGGGAGAAAGCTGAATCTTTTGCAAGCTATGAACTCATTAGGTTACTAGCCAGAATGCTTGTGAGGAAGCAAGCATACATCGTGTTTCTTCTGTTTACCTTGTAGCTCTGCAGCAATCTAGTCTTGTAATTTTTGCCTGATACCAAACCACCTTCTTTGGTATCTGTAAGACAACAAACCTTCATACCCCCTTAAACAACTGCTGTTTAATTAAATTTTTCCTCTCTAAGAAACTTTGGTGCGTGTGTGTGCATATGCATGTTGCATACATAAAACCCAGTATGAACAGCGTTCTTTGCTATTTTACATTTGCACTGTCACATTCTCTGTGAATACTTATTTGCCAACTATATGTAATCTTTGGAAACTTTGTATTCTACATGCTGCTTGGAAGCTAAGAAGTGTATTCTGAGGGGTTCAGTTAACTGGTCTTCTGTGACATTGATGTACCATCAACCTGAGTTCTTGATTTTCAGGCTAGCCCACAGTGAAATGTGTGGGATTTACATGTTTTCTCTACCAGCATCCTGCCTGTGTGAACTGCTGAATATTATGGATTTGTTCATGAAGTATGATGTTTTATTTCAAAGTTTTAACATATTTTAATGTTTAGCCTCAGATAAGTCTTTTATTTAATCCTTCTATCACTGAATTTTAAGAAAACTTTAGGGAAAATAGATTTTTCTCCTTTACCAATTTTCTGAAAGGAGATCTAATGATACCTTTTTTACAGAGAGATATTCACAATGTAAATGTTTCCTTCATAATTGGTTTTATATTTCTTTGGTTTGCAGTTATACAATAAGGGTCTTCTGAGCTAGGAGCATAATAGAAAATAAGTGGAAAATTTTAATGACAAATTCTTGATAGGGGGAGAGGGATTTTTCTTCTTGCCAGTGGAGTAGCACCTACCATTTGGAACCTTTTTGTAACGGTGAATTGAACTTTGTTTTTCCAGCTCATTAGTTTCTTCACAATGTAATCTCTGATGTGACTGGGGAAGCCAGATAAAAATAATTTGCTTAGTTTGGGAAATGGGAAGGAGAGAGAGTCTAGTAAGACATGATACTGTGCTTTTAATATGAGTTGCTTTATCATCTTATAAAGCCACAAATAAACATTTCTGTACTGGGTTAAGCACCTCTGCTAGTGAAATCATACGTAGAATTTGCAACCCTCCCTTTGATTTTGCCTAATACCAGTCTGAGTCATGTATAAGCTTCATGGTCGTATTCTGGTTCTTGGTTGTTAATATACTACAGTTTCATTCCTGTTTTTGTGGCATGGGAGCAGGTTGTCAAGGGGCTCATTATTGTATGAAATTAAAATTGCATTTAAAACTCACTTAATTTCTACTTCCCTTAGGTGCCCCTAGAATTGTAATTGTAGTCTCCAGACTTTTGTCGAGGTCCTCTCTATCTACCTGCAAGCTTACCTGGAGCAAGACTGGAACAAAGAAAATTATTTGTAAATATGAACTGCATACAGTTTGTGTTTGACTTCCTAGTATCCTGTTCATTTCAAAAAGGCATGAAACATGGCACTGCATGATACCAAAAAGAGGATAGTATAAAATTCCCAAGTCTGTAAAAAAGAATTGCTTGTCTGTTTGCCTGCATCACGGGTCACATTCACTGTGTACAAGATTATTTAGGAATCTAAGTACATAAGGCAGAGGCCTTTCAGCATTACTACTGAATCCCTTCCACTGATGTTTGCTGGTCTTTTGTCCTTTTGGTACTGTGCACAGACAATGCTGGTGATATTTGCTGTTCAGTGGAATCCCTTTATATTTTATGCTTATTTCCTTTGACTCAGCTTGTCAGCAGAATCCTATTGCTACTGCTGTTCAAACAAGTTTGGATTAATGCAAAGGCATGTCAGTTGTTTGCACAAAGAAGTCTTTGCCATTGCTCAGAATTAATGTCACACTCAGGCTGGCTCCTTGGGAGGTGCTGTTGAGGGAAGGAACCATCCCCACTGCAGTATACTGTACATGTTTTATAACTGCTGGCAGTACATGTACTGGTTTTACTTTCAGTTTTGCATGATTTTTCTGCTTTATCCAAACTCAAGGTTTGGTTTTCATTTTAGTATATTTATGAAGGGTTTTCTGGAGGATGATGAGATGAAGTCCCAAATATCCTACATTTTCTTAAAAAGTATAACAGGCCTCATCCCATTTCCTCTTAACTAGCTTAAAGACATACTTCAGTTGCACCATTTTAGTGGACGCAGCTAGCTTGATGTTTCCTGAAGACTTTGACATTTTTTTGCTCGTCTGTTAGCCCTACCACCTTACCTGCATCTGATCATGATCAATGGTGGTTGTATGAACCTTCTTCACACCTTTCTGCTTCACATATTTTGATTTCCTTACCCAGTGGTCATTACTTAACCAGGATTCCAAGGGACAAGTCTGTATTTGGTGTTTCATAATAACATGTGAAATTATATTTCTGGCATGTCTGGATTTATGTTTTTATTTTTTAGAAATGTGTTTTTCTGTTGTCCCTCATTAGTATAGTCAAGGATTCAAAGAGGAAACTACAATCTGATGTGCCTGATAAATGTTTAGGAGGCTTACAAGGCATAGAAAGGCCTTTAATAATAAGGTTTACAGCTCATACCATGACAGTTATCTTGACCAGATGAAGGATGTATTTTCATAGCATTCCCTATTCATTTTTGGCTAGTGCTTATTGTACACTAATGCCTGCAGCTTAATTTGCAAGAGACACAATGTGAATGCAGTCATTTTACGGGACCATATGGATAATTTGCTACTCTTCAGCCTTGGAATTCTTTTTTTAAACTTAGTTTTAATGTTCCTCTCTGGCAAGTTGGGGGAGTTTCGTGTAATACCTCTGCACCGTTCTCAGTTAATTAGTCCACTGCAAGCAGAGCCATGAGGATATTGCAGCTCAGCTGTGAGAAGCCACTGAGTGTAGAGATTGCTGTCCAGTTTGGATGTCTACAGAAGATCCATCTCTTAAAGAAGCCAAGTATATTTGCTGACACCTTTCCAAGCAGCAGCAAACTGGAAGAATGAAAAGAGACCGAAAACCAGGACATCCTACTCGCTTCTTTGTGAATGAGGAGGAATTGGGCCTGTGTTATGTTGGTGGGAGTAATTTGCTCCAGTACTTCAGCTTATTGCTGGAGAATGACCTATGATGATGAGTTTATAATTCTAAACCTCCGGTCAGTTTGTAACATCTATAAAATTTTGTTTTCACTTGAGAATAAAATTTTATACACAATAAGTTCAGACTTGTGGAATTAGACAGTTTCATTCTTGCCTCAGATGATGTGTTAGCTTTTCTTAAAATGATGGTTGCTTATGAATAAGATTCAGTTATTCAGCAAAGATAAAAAAATCTTTTTAGGCTGGCTTGACCATTTTTTAACCTGTACATCAGTAGAAGATTATACAGGGGCTAGAGAATTATTATGTAATAGATTTAGGATTGATAGATTTGTTCCCTTAACTGTTCCTTTTATTTATAAACAGCAGAAAAATTGTTTTATTAATATTAGAAGGTTATAGTTGCAATGTATCTCCCTGCTCAAAATGTATTTCTTTAGGGCTGGTGATGTGCTATGACTGCTTTTTATTACACTGATTCATATTAGCTCGTTTGTATGTTTCTGAGTGTATTGCTCATTCCTTTGGTCCAATGTTTAGACCATAAGATTTATGATCCAGGAGTTGCCTTCTTTTGTGTTTCCACCTCTTTGTCCCAGTGGAATTCTTCATTCAGTAGGATTGCTAGACAGTACAGTAATTAGAATAGTAATTGTAGCCATAAAATGGCTTAAACATTTAATCTGTAATGCTAAATTCAATTATTTTTTTAGTGCTTGCTTTTATTTATGTAACATTAATATTTTATTTAGTTATATATATTGCTTATTTGCCATTATCTGTGTATGAAAAAAAAATACTTAACCCTCAAGGAATCTAAGTATCAAAAGTCAGATTCAGAAGGATATCTCCTACCTTTGTCATTGATAGTATATTTACATCTTTGTTTCTGAAACAGCACAGTGATTTAAGAAATCATCTTGTGTACTTTTTGTGCTATCACTACTTCTCTTGGAAATTAATTACTGACCATGTGTATGCTAAATCTGTTTAACTGTGAATTGAAACAGGTTCATTTCCATGCTGATTGGTCTGGTAAATGTTAGTCAATAATTTTGGCAGTAAGCATGAATATATATCCTTCATTTCTGTGCTTTTAAAATTGAATAGGAGAATAAGTGAAGGAGCCATTGGAATAACAGTCTTTTCTCACCTTTTGTTGAAATATCTAGAGCTAACTCATGCCCTTTTTCATTCTTAAGATGCACACATAGACAGTGATGTATCTTATACAAAGGGATAAAATCTGCTGAAGCATCTGAAGAAGCCTCGAGAAGACCAGGATGCAATCAAGGTAATGTTTGGGTTGATATGAAGGTGTGCCAGTCTGGTAATTACCTGGAGGTCTTGTTCTTCTCTTCCTGGGCTGCCCCTTCAGGATTCATTTAACAGACAGATATTATTTTGTTGTGACTTCATGCTGGATGGACACTGGTCCCAGAACGTCCTGTTCCTTTCTGATAAGATACATCATGTTATTATAGGTGCTCTGCTGTACTGCCTCTGTAGTAAAACAGTCTGGATTTTCTCAGTGCAGTGTTGATGTTACTCCCTCTTCATAGTTTCTCTTGAAGGGGTTTCCTTTTGGTAAAGCCACACACAGTGGTTGAAAAAAAGAAAATAATACCATTCTTTACTGAAAAGAGTCTGATATTTTATTTCTGAAGTGGCTGTAATTGACCTTGCTGGCATACAAATCCACAAGGTAGATTTTAACTTCTCTCCTGTAGCAAGTAGCTTACTACTGGTAGCTGTTGCTGACAATTTGGTGCTGAAAGTAAGCTTTAAGTCTCTGAAAATACTTTTGTCTCTTATTACTGTCTGAGAAAGAGTGGTGACCCCTACTGACAGCACATGTATGGAGTTCGCAAGAACTAGTTTGGGCTAATTCCATGTGATACAATTTTTCTCTCAACATTGCCACTCTTTTACCCAAGTCGCTTTTATCCAGCTTTAATTAATTTTAGAATTTAGAAACAAGGCAATAGTGTTGTCTGGTTGAAAGGGAGTTGTAAATAAGTTTGCTAATCGTGCTGCTGGTACAAAGCATAACAGTGTCCATTACTCTCTTCATTTGTGCAATAACTTCTCCAGCAAGTTCTCTACTGTTGTTTGCAACTTCTTTTGTTTCCAACTGATTGCCTTCCTGTCTCTGCTTATGCATGGAGTGGTCTTCTACTCTCTGCCTTTATATCTCAAAAAACCCCTGCATATGTACCAAAACTGAAAACAGAAAACTAAATGCAAGATGTTATCAACACATCTGATTTTTTAATCAAATTTTATCTTCTATATATCACATTTTTAAATGTTAAGTACTCAGAAGCAAAAAAAGAAAAAAAATATCCTTTCTGTTCAGACTTCTTAATCCCGAAACAATAGACAAAAAGGTTTCTAGGAGGAGTAAAGCCTTTCTAGAAACAGTAGATCATTTAGCCCTAGCACAAACAATGGAAAATAGAAAGCTTATTGAATTCCCGAGAGTAGAACTGCATGAAAGAGTACTGAGAGTGCCAGAGTGGAAATACAGGAGATTATAATTTGGTTTTCCCCTGTTGGTTTCACGGTTCATCTAAGTTGCTGCTTATCTGTGAGAAATCAGCATTAATTTGCATCTGTGGAACTGGACAGACTCTTTAGTGTGCAGGCTGCCTGTCAGAACAGCTGTATGAAATCAGGTCTCAAGACTTTTTTAATCTTACTACAAAATTACCTTGATTTTCTCTTAGAGTATTTAGTGGTTTTGCATCTTGAGGTTTTTGAATAACCACTTGCATATAACATGAATGATAGAACTTTACGTATATTCTTCTGGAAAGTGTTGAAACAGCTGTTTATGCATAAGGTGATATATTGATGTGTCATGTTAATTAATCATTTTCAAGCCATAGGAAGTACAGAGTGTAACAGTGTTTACCGTGCAGCATTATGGTTAGCAAATGGTTTGTGAAATCACTGTCCATTCTATCTGGAATGTTTTTGTTAAAAGACAATATCCATGACCAACAGTTTTAGTTTGAAGTCTGCCGCTTGTCTGTCATGGCGCACACTCAATGACTGAGTAATCAAGAATGTGAACTACATTTTACTACTGGAGATAGATTCAAAGGGTAGTTGAGTCTCACAAATCGCTTGAGAACATGTTATTGGATAAAAATGCTCATATTGATTTCAGTGAAAACTCTCTGATCTGGAATTTTCAGATTTTGTCTGGGGAGGATTCAGTTTTCTAAGCGTGTATCAGAACAGTGCACTTACCCATATTTCCTTATTATTACTATTTGTCTGAGGAATTTTATGTTGCTGATGTAATGCTTTCTCACAATTTCTCACATAGGTCAAGCTTCTATTTGTATATGACAATATAGTAATATATGCACAAGCAGACAAGGATGTTCCAAATTCCATAAATCCTTTTTCCTTCTGTATACATTATTATTTGTGCTGTGGAATGGATGCCTGAGAGCATCATCAAATTATCATGTCAATACTTGAAGTTAAGTATCTTGCTTATAATGCTTGCAATTAGAGAAGATGTTTTTCCAGGAATCATAATTAAAAATTGCTTAGATGAATGATCCTTGTTTTCAGCAGTAGTACCATTTAGTGATGTATCTGTTTTCAATGGAAGGCAGCAAGCCTTTTATCAGAGACTGTTGGAATCCATGTTTTCCGAGGAGGCATTTTTGATTCCAGGGAGGTGTGCTGATGGAAGCATTCCTTACAATTCTCTTGCTACTGAGACATCTCAAAAATTCAGCTGAAGCATTTTATTCTGGCAATTTCTTCATAGACAAGGAAAACTTAGTCCACAGGGTAGTTCAAATTATCTGAGAGTTTGTGGGGAAAATGGTGATTTTCTGACTGATGACAAAGTATTTGTTTCATGCTGTAACATTTTTCAACAGCATCCAGGAAAGTTCTCTTGTATGCATTTCTGATCTGTACAGGCTACATTCAAGAAGGCTAGTCTGAATACCAGGAAAAATATCTACCAAAAAAATTAAATATGGAAATAAAGTTGTTTTTTAAACTGCAGCTTCTGATGATAATGAGTGTATTTTCCTTCATAGTTTTCTTTGCAAGTTTTGGACTACTCCAAGGATTTGTGCCAGCAGTTAGAGTCTTCTGTCCCTTAAAAGGCAGTATCCTTTGTCTTATACTCTATTAAAATGTCTAAATTGTTTTCTTTGCAGTGTTCTTCATGCATGTGTTGCCTTTGTCTCTTTGTGATATTCATGTTTTTTTTAAGACTGCAGTAGGTAGAACAGACTTTTGAAAGTTTTGGTATGAGAAGGCCCTAGACACTTGCAAATACTCTGTGTTTCATCATTACTAAGTATTCATTGAATCATAACCAAAGCTCCTAAAAATACTGATAAATATACACAGCTCGGGTGTCATAATGACTGTAGTCTTGACTTGGTTTTGAATTAAGCTGTTCAGATTTTGTCTCTTTTCAGGATCTTATAAGTCTTATAGTTTGCACCAGAAAGTTTCAAACTAGATATGAGTAGAGTGCAGTCCTGTGAATCGTCAAGGACAGGACTGTTCAGTGTAATCCAAACATGTCCAAAAATTTTCATCAGCTTTACTCTATGGCCAGTACAAGAAAATAACATAGACTTCTCTAGAGACCTTTTCCAAAATATTTTTAACAATTATTCTTCTGGGTATATTTTTTATTTAGTCATTCCTTCCATCAGTTCTGAAAAAGGACTGATTTCTTACCTCATTTGTTGATTGTTTGGTATAAAATATCTACTGAATAGGAATAAAGAGGTCAAGAAAGAGGAAAGTTAATTGCCCCTAACAGATTTATGTTTGTACTGTGCCGTTCTCTAATGTATTCTGAATTTCCCAACTTTCCACTTGCTTTGTATTTCTTTATACCTCATGAACTCCATAATGAAAAAGAAATAAGCATAGGGTGTTTCCTTTACACTGTGCTGAAGTATAGTTAGGAATTGAAGAGCATCAGTTTTCTTGATCTAGGTGCAGGAATGCCTGCCCAGTCCCAGTGGAGTGCACATTTTTGCAAGTCGTCAGGAAACAATAAGATACTTTATGGATATGTATTTTTTAATTATCAGGGTTTTAATACTGAGATAGTTGTGCATCTGCTCTTCTATCAATAGTTGTCTTATAGATTTATTCTGCTCTTCAGTATGAGGTGTCATGGATGTTTTAGTTACCAGCCCCTATACTCTTGGACTGTAATAGCTTCTTCTGAGGGTTTATGGCAAGAAACCCAGATCAGTTCTCTGTCAGTTCTTTCCCTTACAGCCTTATTAAAAGATGAAATAATTAGCAATGCTTTCCCCCAAACATATAATGGTTTGCCTGGGGAGGTGGTGGAGTCACCATCCCTGGATGTGTTTAAAAAAAGACTGGATGTGGCACTTGGTGCCGTAATCTAGTTGGTGTTGGAGCATGGGTTGGACTCGATGATCTTGAAGGTCTCTTCCAACCTAGAAATTCTGTGATTCTGTGATAATTCCCAAATTAATAGTGACAGCCTTCTTTTTTAGCCATCACTGACTTAAGATTATTTATCCATGTTCTAGAATGTGTGTATATATCATTCTGTCTATGTTATTTTTAGAGTTTGTATTTTGAGAGACTATTGTTAGGGCAGACTGCATCTTTTTATTAGAAAATTTAAGTCACTAATTTTAGGATTTTTTCCCCTATTGTCCAGGTATTTAGAAATGATGGTGACCACTCAAAATGTGCAGATAGCAGTGTGAATAATTAATATTTTTACCGTTTAGCCCAAATTCTTTTGGTTCCAAGATCCCTATAGTTTTATATTTTGATCTTACCAGAACTGGAGCTGGCTCAATTATTTTCTTGAAACCAGTGTAAGTTTTCCTTCTTCATTAAATTAGATACAATGCTAGCATGAGGCCCTAAAGAGACCTGAACTGCAGGTCTCAAAATTTCAAACTAGATACCAAGTTTAGCTCAGGATAATTGCAGTGATTCTAGCACTACTGCAAATCCTTGTCTCCATTAGCACTAGCCACACACTATCTGTAGCTATTATTGCAGTATGGTAATACAGCTGAGAAAAGTTACAAAAGTCCTTCTCTGGCTCAGCAGAATTAAAAGATGCAAATTAGTGAAACCCAGTTACCCCTTTGAGAATTTAACTGCTTGGAGGTCAAAATTAGTTTACTCTTCACCCAAGTTTAGGGGGCAGGTACTAAACACAACTCAGCTAGCAGTTTGCTGTGTTGTACAATAAAACCCTCAGATCCAGCACTGTTCCATGTATTCTTGTGGTTAGAGAAGAAATCCCAGAAATTTATTTTCCAAATGGTTATATCAATAGCCTGTGCATACATAATGCTAGAATTGTAGTCTCTTGATGGAGAATGCACTTACACAATATGGAACCTGAAATGGTAGTTGAAATCTAGCAGTGTGTTTAATGAGGGCCTTGGATTTTTGCATGTATGGAGAGGTTCAGAGTCAAAATCTGGTGTTCAGTAGTCTCACTCCAGAAAGGGAATAAAAGAACAGGAGCTGAGCTGTCCCTGTAGGTATGGCTGTAACCATCTACTGCAGCTTTCTAATTTCTTGACTGAACTTATAACAGTCTCTCTCGTATTCAGGTTGATTCACTACTTTTCCATTATCATTTATTCAACTGCATTGTAATTTATGCATACTATGGTTTTCTCTTTATTTCTGTATTTTCAGGAGCTGTGTTGGTCTCCAGAAGTTGGCACTGATAAGGCTGTAATGGCTGGGAAATGTGCCTAATTTGAGCACATATATTCTGAACAATGCTAATGGTCCTAAACGTTACTCATGAAAATATCACCAGGTGGTGATCTCTGTTTGCAGCTGCCCTGACATCATTTAGATTAGGCCAGTGGCAGGACTAACTCAGCTTTCAGCCTGCAAGTGTGTAATACAAGCCTTAAAATATATGAAACATAAGAACCTCATGTTTGAGTTCATATTGTGTCACCATTTATTAACAGTAATCTTTTAATAAGTTTTTTGTTAAAATATTACTGTCTTCTAAGTGTGGTCATGTACATTTTATTTATTTTCAATCTAAGTAATTGAATATTTTTTTGTAAAAACAAGGTAAAATTTATATATGAGGAATGAGAATGGGAAATATAGATTGAACTGCATATGCCAAGTAAAAGCACAAGCACTTAAACTACTCTAATATTCTTGGATCCTGATTTTATAGGAAATGAAACATGCCAAAGACAAAGAGGAGGAGGAGGAATTCTGAACCCTGAAGATTAATGGTAGTGCACTCTGTTTCAGATATGAAACCCTTCATAACTGGTCTTGATCCTTATTTTGAAATGGCTTCAAGTGGTTCAATTCAGTTTGAAAGAGAACTTAAGTTTATGTTTCAGCTTCCGAGAGGTGTTAAGAAGATTTTGGTATTATTACATTTTCCCTTGTTAATTAAAGGCACAGATACTCATTCCCATTTCAACACATATTAAACCTCTGTTGGAGAATGATTCCCCAAAGCATCATAGCTCAGAGAAGCAGGTGTTTGACTAATGTTCAGTGAGGATGAAAACATTTCATGACAGATGTTCAGAGAAAAAGAAAACATAATCATTATTGCTGCATAATTATAAATTAATTGAATTTTGCTTTAATAGTGCCTAGTCCATAACTGCTGGAAGTTGGTGCAGCTGTAGGAAAAGTCCTGTTCATCATGTATATTAATTTCTCAGTGGTCTGTTGCCAGTACTCCAGTGGATTCCAGTCAGATATACTTCAGATAGTTTTAAAACACCATGGAGGGAAACAGCAGTTAAACACAGTAAAGTGAAAGTCATCATAGCCTGATTACACTTCCATTCAGTGTAACTCTGGATTAAACACACCTACACAACACTGAAGTCCTAATTGTAGATGCACTTGAAAAAAATTACTGTTAAGATGGTCAGCAGGAACTTACTAGTTGCCCTTTTGAGAATATGTTTAATGTAAGATGTTCTTTTTAAACTCCTAATGGCTATCAAGCCTAATAAAAGCAGTTTGAACCATCCAAATATGGCTGCCTAGTAGTGCTTAAATACTAATTAAAAATACTTATCATCTGAAATGGGGAACCTTATTGAAGTCAGTTCACAATTTCTGCTGACAAGCTATTATATTCTAGAAATGATAGGTTAATTAACGTACCATAGTCATGGGGGAGGTACTATTGCTTTGTTTGTCCTTGAAAGAAACATGACATCTTAGTGGATGAACTTAACAGGTAGTGTTGTGTGCTGTGAAGAGATCTGAAGTCAATGTGTTCTTTGAAAAATGGAGTTTCTCAAGTCTGTTTACTTGTAACAACTGTCTCTCTATGAAATAAATTCTAAGGGAGGACTCAAGGATATTTAATAAATGTCATATTTTTAATTGAATAGAAGAATATTTCTCTATGTTTGTACTTCATTTTTCTGTTACTCTTTCAAGGATAAGGTAGTACAGATAAAAAGTTTTATTTTTGTTTGCTACCTGTCATTTGCATACCTGTTATGCCTTGATGGTGGATCCTTGTAAGACAGAACTTTTTAGCATGCTCCATTATCCCTGTTTCTAATTGTTTGGATGCTCATTATTTGAATAATGTTATGATTATTCTGAGAGCATGAAAAAAATTTCTGCTGCAAACCAGAAAACCCTATGGAAGGAATAATTTTGTGTGGGTTTTTTTTCCCTTAGGCCAATATGTTTTCCACTTTGCTGCAGAAGGGTCCTGAGATCTGACATGCTCTTTATTTTCTCCAAGTTTTTAATTACTTATTTAACTTTTATTTAAGTCATATAATTCTTCTGCAAAGCACTGCTGTGTTACATTCCTGACAAAGAGAAGATTCTTCTTTAGTGATACTCCTTTCCATAGCATAAGTGGGGAGCCCACTGAGGTAACATAATTTAGGCATGATAATTCTCTCTGCACTATTAAACATGGAGGGTTTAATTCCTGATCATAACCTCCGTCCAGAAGAAATGAAACTGCTAATCAATTTTCCTCCCTTAGCCTCATGCCCTCAAATGGCATTGCAGTGAATGTATTCCAGAAGATTCACTGAGGCTGTGTTGCAGCTTCTGATCATTGTATTCATCATTCAGATTGATCTGGCATAAAGAAGGATTAGCAAAGTCCCCACCCAAGGTTAATTCAGGGACCTACTGTGAGTACTGTATCTTCAGTCATTTTTGACAGGATCAACACAGCCACACCTTCTTGCATTTAAAATGGAAATGTGTTGAGTGAGACTGGTATCTCTCACTGGTCTCTCACACCAATGGGAAAGTTTGGGGCAAGGGAGACTTACCCTTGGTAAAGGAGAATTGGTTTAGGGAAGATTTAAACCAACTGGACATACACAAGTCCATGAGCAGACCTGACAGCATGTGCTGATGGAATTGGCTGATGTCATTGTGAGGTCACTCTTAAGTGGTTTTAAGCAGTCATTGTGTTTGAGGGAGATTCCTAAGAGCTAGAAGAAGAGGAATGACATTCTTATCCTCAAGGAAGAGGATCTTGGGAGCTACAGACTTGCCAGCCTTGCTTCAAGGGAAGGGAATCCATGGGACTGATAATTGGAAACAATTTCTAAACATGTTAAAGACAGAACGTGATTTGGAGTTGGCATGCAATTACAAAAGCACTTTCCTGCTCAATCAACCTGACAGCCTGCAAGGTTGACTGGCTCAGGAGATGAAGGGAGAGCTGTGAATGTTGTTTATCTTGAGCTTTTGACAGAGTCTGAAATGCCTCCTCAAGTCAAACTTACAAAGTGAGTTATGACTAGAGAAGTGGACAGTGGGGTGGAGTGAAAATTAGCTGAGCTGCTGGCTCAAAGGTTTTCCATCAGCAGCACCAAGTCCAGCTGGAGTCCAGTCACTGGTGGTGTACCCCAGAACTGGTAGGACCAATACTGTTTAGCAACTTCATGGAAAATTGGATGATGGGGGCAGAGTGCGCCTCAGTTTTACACCCTGATATTCTAAGGGACCCAGAGAATGGGCTGCCAGGAATCTGGTGGAGTCAACAGCGGGAAGTGTCAAGATCCTCCTCTGCACCTGGGGAGGAACAACTCCACGCACTAGAACAGCACTGGAAACCAAATGGCTGAAAAAGAGCTTGGCAAAAAAAGACCTGGGGGTCCCTCTGGATGAAAAGATGAATGAATCAGCAACAAATGTTAGCATTTGTCTTCGGCTGCATCAGGAAATTATTCCCAGCAGGTCAGGAAAAGTGATTATTCTCCTCTACTCAGCACTAGTTGAGGGCACATCTGAAATGCTGTATTCAGTTCTGGGCTCAACAGTACAAGAAAAATGTGGACTTGGCATGACTCCAGGCAAAGGCCATGAAGATTAAGGGATTGAAAAATTGGCCGTGCTGAATCAGCTGGGATTGTTCATCCTGGGGAAGACTTGGAGGGAAGGAAACCTATCAGATATTTTAAAGCAAAAACAGTATCCTCCTTAACCAAGGACAAACACTAAGGCCTGCTTGTGCAGTTATAAGCAAGACCTTAACAATCTGAAAGGTCTTTCAAAAATAGGCTTGAAAAGTTGCTTAATCATCATAGCACATTTGTTGAGAGCTAGTGGTGGCTTCTCCTGCTCTGTAAGCACAGCAGCTCATTGTAAGCCCTCATGTTTCAGAAAAAAAGGTCAGTTAGGACACTTACCTTGCTTTTAAAGCTCTTTTTGATGGCAGCCAGCCTAGAAGAAATTGTTACTGGTGAAGACTTGTATTACACAGTCCCCAATATAGTCCTGAAAAGTAGTCAGGTAGTAAAAATTATGGTCTGTATCCATGATCTTGGAAAGGCATCAGCTAACCAAGGAAATTGTAAAGAGCCAGATTGGTTTTGCAATTTGTGTAGCTTGATCACACATTAACTGTGGATACTTCCACATTAGGTTGCTTCTGAGTTTAGCTGAATGATGCAGCTGACAAACATACTTGAGGGTGTGCAGTGTTTTTTATGCTTACTGATACTCCTGACCACAGGGGTATTGCCCTAAATTTCCTTGTGTACTGAACATAATGCATCTGATAGAAGAGATTGAGACAGTTCTGACGTTCCTCGTTGCATATATTTTTTGCTTCCCTGAGCCAGAAATGCTAAATTCTTGGATCATTATCTAAAGCTACTGTCTACATAAACCCATGGAGCTGCTTCTTTCCTTCCACTTCACAAATTTTTCGTCTTCAACAGTATTAACATACGCACTCATCTCGCTATTTGAGTCAGAATCAATGTTCCAGCACTAACTATCTTCTTCCTGTCTGCTCTCAGCTAAAACTTAAACTGATCATGTAAAAAGAAACACAGAGCTCTTTAGCATGCATTTCAGAGTTTAAGGAATTTTCTTTACCATTAGGAATTTAATTTAAAAACTTTCTAGCATACTTGTTTTTTCCTGTAACAGGAGTCAGAGCACTTGCTATTTTCGATGGATAAACAACATATTTATAAATGGTGATAATGGCATTTTGTGAGAATACTGAAGGGAAAAGGGAAGGCTTTGAGTGATGTCCATGTTTGTTCAAAGAGCTCGCCAAGTATAGGTTCTTAAAAGTTTATTTTGCCCATGTAGGAGCACCTAGAAGCTTGGCTTAGGGTTTTGGGAA
The DNA here is from genome assembly GCA_013399915.1 of Illadopsis cleaveri. Classification (NCBI taxonomy): domain Eukaryota; kingdom Metazoa; phylum Chordata; class Aves; order Passeriformes; family Timaliidae; genus Illadopsis; species Illadopsis cleaveri. The sequence goes on from VXBB01024401.1 coordinate 231,886, forward strand.
CTGTATGCACATGCAACAAAAATATATCAATGCTTTAAAAGATTATAGCTCATTCAAAGAAATCTCAAATAAACTTCATCAATAAGTATAAAATAACAGTTTCAGAATAGAGATAATTTTGTTGGACAGTTATAAGGACCAAAAGCTTATTTATTACTCTACACTGAAAAGCCTGAGTTCTTTTTACCTCTACTGTAAGCTTGTATGTATGCTAGAAGTTGAAAAGGTACATATTTTGATAAGACCTCTAAAGGAATTTCAATTTTTTTGGCTGCAAGGCAAGAATAGACCTCATTAGGCCGAAAGTAAAAATGAACAATGAGCTAATAATTTAGTTAGGAAAGAAACAAAATAAGAAATGTGGAATAATTATTAGGAGCACTGATAATGAATCATCTCTTTAAATTGCCTAGCATTTTCCATTATGTTAGATTTTTGTAGTATGTTAGCTTTTTTCCCTCAAAACTTAATATCTTATTGTTTTCACCAACCTTTAAAGTTTTCCAGGCTCAAAGACCTGCAACAGAAGAGAAGTCTTTTGTAAACACTTCAAAATTCTCATTGAATTACAAAATATTACAAATTACTACTTCCCTTATTTAATTTGCATTTCAGAAAGAGATTTTTGTAGGTTACTGAATATGAAGGCTACAAGTCCATGCTGCTGCTGTGATGTGATAATAAACTATTACTGCAAACTTCTGCAAGTAATTAGATTAAAAAACAAAAATCAGGATCTTAAATTTAGTCAGTGTAAATAATAAGTGCGGTATTTGGAAATATTTTTAAGAAGTAAACACAGCTATACATATGATAAGGATTTTATGCTTCTTATTTTAAAGTGTATTCAATGAGATACTTGCATGAAAAAAAGACAATTTTTTTTCTGTTAACCCACAGCTATAAAAACGAAAACTGAGACCATGACTTCTCAGAAGGTAGGTGTTGTCACTGATGATGTCTGACACTCTAATCTTCAATTCTGTTGTTGATATTAGCATCTATGAAATAGAAAATGCAAGCAAAGCACTGGGCAAAACCAGTTAGCATTCCCATATTTACTTACTGGATAATATTTGGCACCCTAGTAATGAAAGATACTGGTGAAATGCCTGATGGAGTTTCAGCAGAGAAAACATACATATGGAGAGGCTTGATGTAATATTCTGCACTAATTAAGGCAAATTTACATTTACCTCTAATTTTGACACAGATGCTGTGAAGGCTGAATAATTGATGCATAAATTCTTTCTGTTATGCAGCTGAGAATGTGAATGATAAAGAATTTATGACAATGACTTGAAACTATATTACCACATTCTCTTATTCAGCCTTCAGTCTCTATTGTGAACTTTGGAGGAAATACAGCCCTAAAAATAGACAATGCTTGAGAGGAAAAATATGAGGATATTTTAAATTTTGTTAATAATTCATAATGCATAATGTAAATAACAGCAAGTTATGAAAAAATGCATACTGTGCTGACACTGATTGGGTAATCATTTGGAATGCACTTTGGTGAGAAGCAAAATCACGAGCTGCAGAAATGCCAATGATGCAGATTTTTCTCCATTTCCAGGGACTGTATGTTTTCTGTGTTTATTCTAAATGTATAGAAGGTATGACATGATTACATTTTCAAGTAGGTAAATGGAATAAGCCCTCATCCTGATGCAGTCAGTAATTTAAAGCAAGAAAGTTGTCTGGTTACTCAAGGAGATGTGCAATTAGGCCTTGCACATGCTGAAAACAGCTGCACTTACCTCAGCTGGGTTTGTTCTGCTCTCCACAGCTTGGTCAGGCGTGACTGAACCAACTCTGAGCTGTACAGGAAAAGAACTGGGCAACAGAGGGGCTGCAGATGCACAGAATGCAGGATACACTAATGACCTAAGAATTTGCAGAGATACTTCAGTGGGATTTTAGGCATATAATTTATATCAGAATTTTTTTTTATCCTCAGCGATAGCAAGGGCCAATTGTTTCAGAGTTTCATTTGTTCTTGTTTGTTAATGCACTGATGTTAATACAGAGCTGTTGATGATTAACTTGCCTGCCTCTGAGAATCATCAAGTCATTTGTTACAACTGACTTGCAAGTTCTGTAATAATCCTGTTACTTGGATATCAGTGTGCCATGGAGTAAAGCTGTGTGTATAGCTTTCAGATGAAGAAAGTAAGATAAGTATGTCATTCTCTAGGTCCATTTTCAGAGTCTCTGTAAATTTGAGTCAGAACACAAGTATATGCATTACTAGGGCTGCACAGATCTGTGGTTTGAAGTTCAAGAGAAATAAACACATGGACTATAGTAGCTTTGTAGCTCAAAATGTATTTATGTACTATAAAAGTTCCATGGGTCCTGCTTGTGCTTGATTCTAGCTAGCACTGTCACATAATTAGATTTTCTAAGTCTGTTCTTTTCATAAAAGTAATCTATTTGCACTGTTCATGTCAAAAAACAAACCCAAACAGAACCAACCAACCAACCAAAAACCAAAAAAAATATCCCCTGAAAACCAATCCTGCTAATTTTAAACAGATTATGTTGACTTTCTAAATTAAATCAAAGGTATGGATTATATTTCTATGTAAAAATGCTTGGCATGAGCTCTGGCCTTAGAGAATATAATAATTGAATGTGTGAGATTGTTTAAAAAGAAACAACTGTTAGGTAGCATCCCTGCTGTCAGTTTTATAAACTGCTGCTGATACCACAGTGATGTGTATATTTCAAATTAAACCCAGTTTAAGACAATTTCTTCTTTCACAGTCCAAATGCATCGAGTCAGTATAATTATAACAGCAGTGCACTAGTGGTATGGTTACAATGCCCAGATTTACTTTCTCTGGAAAAAATAATTTTTAAACAAGAATTGAAGAAAGAAATATTTTAATAGAATCTATTTAATATTCTACTTGTTGGCCATCCTCACTGATTTAAAATATAATCAATTTTGTTTTATTAGCATATATTGTAGCAATATTTTGCTCAATACATACATAATCAACAAATATATATACGCTTTGTTGGCAGAAGTCTACTCGATGTTTCTTGGTATCTTCCACTTGAGGATATCAGAGAACCCATAAATGTCACAGGAAAGAGCCTAGTTAGATCCTGCAGAACTTGTCATTTATACATGAAAATCCCATATTCTGCACACAAGATTTCCTGTTATCTCATATAACAAACAAGATATTTCTGAGCATGGTCATACGCAGATATTGTATTTTCTGATGTATGAATGGGTGAAAACCTGGTTTCATTAATTCAATAGGAATATCCTGGGTGAAGCCAGGTTTTCATTTAAGTGCTTTTTCTGGATGTCTTTTCAACTGCTTTGTTTGGGATACTAATGGGGATTTTTTTGCCGCATATTCCACTTAAAGTGTCAAAGATGCTTGCAAAAATTGCTTCTGTAGTGAAATGAAGAAAAACTTTGCCAGATAAATACCTCTAAGTAAAAAAAAAAATAAAAATTGCTTCTTGTATGGTAGGAATCCTGTAATCAAAATAATACGTAAGATTAGGTACCTTATGCCTGGATGGGGGCTAAAATGATGATTAAATACAGTTTTCCTTTCAGTCTCTCTATATAGGACAGTCTCAGCATTTTTTATCAGTTGCGTGGACAGACCCTTTTTCAACCCTAAGCTTAAGAATGGGAATTCTTTATGTATCAGAGTGATATGATAAGAAAGGTTTGGTAATCTGATTTTAGTTTTTCTTGAATGCCTTTTATTGTGCCATTTTGGAGATGGGGCATTATAATATTAACCTTTTGTCTTTTAATCCCCCTGATTTTTGCATTCATAACATAAAAAATAGCTGTCCTCTGAGTAAATGTCACTTTCATCTTTGTTATTTAGACTGCAACAGCATTGTTTTCAGACTTTGGAGAGTGTAAAGCATCTGTAGTAACTGCAAAGCAGATTTTATTTTGTCCATGTCTGAATTGATCCTATTCCATCTGACACAACATAAAGGTGAAAATTTAATGAAGTGTAGAAAGACTAGCAGTACTATAAATGTCGTTACCTACATATACCTGATGCATTTTCTCTGCTCTTGTTACAAAATTGGGGTTTTTTTCTGAAGTAGCCTAGAATTTTTTAGTGAGTGAATTGAAAAAAAAAGTCAGAAAGTAACAATGTTGATTCCAACAGCCTGGACTATAGACAAAGGCTCTGTTAAGTACCTACAATAGTGAGGTAGTGCCAAAATATTTCTGACCTTTTCAAGTTAATTGTTTTGAAAGTCACTGGCATTCTGTTTTTATTACTAAAGCTTTTCCCTTGTAGTGTTCATAATTTAAATGTTTCCTGAGTCATGCAGTTTTAAAAGTTAGTAATTGCACAATGTAATAAAATAAAAAGAACCTTGATATGAAACAAAGGAAGGATTAGGCAATGCCAGGTATCCTTTCTTTTCTTCTGACTGACTGCTCTTCTTTGTATTAGCTCTCTTCTTAAAAATGTAAGTAATATGTTGTTCTACCAGGGCTGTGGTCTTGTTAAGTAAATAACAGATATATCTGAAAATGTGGGAAAAAACAGATCTAATGCAGATCTAGATACTGTCATTCTTAGTTTCAAGGGGGCATTGCTGTCTCATGAACTATCTGTCCACCAGGAAACTCAGATCCTTTTCTGCAAAGCTGTTTTCCAGCTGCATAACCTGCAGGAATGGGGTTATTCCACCTCCAGTACAGGACTGGACACTTTGCTCTGTTGGCCTCCATCAGACTCCTGCCAGCTGTTTCCCTGGCCAGTTGAGACTTCTCTGAACAGCAGCATAATCCTCTGGCTTACCAGTCACTTCTCCCAGTTTGTGTCATCAGCAAATTTGCTGAGAGTGCACTCTACCCCATCATCCAGATCATTAATGAAAACACTGAACAGTTTTAGACCCCAAACTTATTTGTTGTATTTATAAGTGGTAACTTATACACTTGTAAAAAGACTTCACTGGGTTCAACATCCAGTGGACTTTGGCTTTTCTGACTGTCTCTACTTGCTTGGGCCAGTGTCTCTCTATTCCTGCCAGGTTACCTGTCCCTGCTTTCACATTCTGTATACTTCCTTTTAGTTCAGGGCTGTGATCTTGCTTTTTTCCAGTCTCTCCTCTCAGGATTCTGAACTCCACCATCTCGTGGTCTCTGCAGGCAAGGCAGCCCCCACCCTTCACACACCTGTGAGCCTCAACCTTCACCTTATTTGTAAACAAGCAGCAGAGCACCTTGTTTGCAAACAATGCCTGTATTAACCCCACCAAACTGTAATTTTGAGATTTGTGTAGTTCACAGGTGTGCATAATAAATGCACATCCAACAGGACATCAGTTGACCAGACAGAGATCAAGTACATCTTCTGGCCACTCTTACCTGAGTCATACTGAAAGGAGATATTCACTGGGGCTTTTAGTGCTCCCTATGTGAGAGCAGGAGAACATTAATATTTATAAGTTACACATACACCTATAGCTACATTTTTTGTCAAATCAACTAATTACAGGATTTATACATGAATTTTTTTGAGACATCTAAAAGACTCAAAATGTGTAAATTTTTCAGAACTCTACGGAGTATTCAGGGCACCTTGTCAGGTTGTACATAAAAGAACACTTGGCTGTGGTTCTCAAGAAAGTTCAGATAAGGTAAGTATTCCCCATATCAAGGAGAAAAGCTATCATGATGTAGCTGAGACAGACATTCTGGACTTAACTGGAGATGTGGGTGGTGAGAAACCTGTGGATGATAATGAATTTGAACACTGAAAAGCAAGACAATGCATAACAAACTTTGAAGAGCTCCTTCTGTGTCAAACTGTGTGTCCTTTGTGAAGCTACAATAGCGAGCACTGTCTGAATAACTGTTGTTTCTGCAGGATTTTTAAAATTCTTCTTACTTCCAAACCAAATTTCTCCTGAGTGGTTGATTGAATGTTATTTAATTCAAATGTCTCTTTGAGAAACAAATCTTTCCCAGTTTTGGAAGCCTTCCAATTTTGTTTTTTTTAAGGGCTGCTTGCTTAGATCTATCAACCAGTAGTGTCTGCTTTACAAGACTGCATAGGATTGAGAGATTAGCACCAGCAATGGGAAAATAGGAACTGGGAAGTGAATATCTAATGTTACTTTATAGAGGAATAGAAGTCAGACTAATGTTTATCACATTTAGTCTTCAGATTATGTATTAAATAATAATAATAATCGTTCATGTTCCCCACACCTCACTGGGAAAAGGTAGAAAGATCTAGAAATTTGTCTAGAAACTAATTCTTCAAAGTTTTCTTTATAAAGGATGTGGAGAGGAAAGGCAGAAGGGGGTTCCATTGTGGTGGTTTCTACGATATCTCTGCCCAAGGGCCTGAAGGGCCATCAACATGGGTAGGGTATATAGAGTTTAATTTAGCTGTTGTGAAGTTAAAATTACACGGTTCTGCACAATAAATTTTCTGACAGTCTTGGTCTACCCTGACATGCTTCTGTTGAGTAAGCATAAAACATGTTCACAGTTTTGTTTATGAAGAATAACAAAACATATTTGAGAAAGAGGCAGCAAAGAATCAGATGTATCTATATAGTTCCTTACAGTCTACAAAGCAAGCAAAAGAGAATTTCTGGTGTGCTTGATTAATTGATTTTCATCTATAGTGAATTGACAGAATATTTCCATCTACAGCACACCTGTTAAAAAAAATGTAATTGCAGAGAAGTATATGAAATAGATCATGGAAATATTTCCTTCTGGCTTCTCTTCTTGGCAGATGTGCTAAATGGTTATTCCTTTCATCATATGGTTCTCACACTGTAAAATATAACCTGCTTTTTCTCTGCTGCATAAGTCAGGCAAACTGCCCATGCACTAGCAGAAAAAAAATAGATGACCTTTCTGAAACATTGAAATTTTTCAGGGCTTTTTAACTGGCATTTAATTTGTGTGTGCTGCAGTCACTTGAATTGGCACACTTTCTGTGACTTCACATTTCTCCTTTCTCCACATCAAATATAATTCATTTTGAAAATGAGCAGTGACATTTTATACTGAGGCTTTATTAATCTTTGAAGTTGTAAGATCCAGTCTTCCTTTGAGTGGAACATTTATAAACAATATCATTAGAGTTCTTCTAACAGGTTCCAATTAATGATATGGAAAAAAACCCCAAAAAGGTTGTTATGTTACACATGTGAAAGTCCAAATCTGGGCTAAAAATAGCAAACACACCCACACGGATGTACTGAGGACATAGTCCTCTCCCTATCTCCTCCATCTCTGATATTTTACTGGTTTGAGATAGTGCTATAACTGTTTAATAAAGAAGTGGCATGGAAATAAGAAAAATATTACCTTGACTATATTCTTTAGAGTTTCAATTGAGGGAGTTATCTTTTTGTATCTAATTCAATTCTGTTTCTTTTTCATTAATAGTTTGCAAATTGCAGATGAATGAACTTAGGCATAATAACTTAAAAGGGCTGGTTCATTTAAATGAATATGTGAGATTGTGTGTGTTATGTTGTAAGTATCCTCTAAAGTTGCATCAGGTCCAATAACATGAGTCTGAGTGATGACAAAATATTACTCTTTCACTATTGAAGCCAGATATTATTAAAAAAATATTCAAAGAAAAAAAAAATTAGCCCAAGTCTTGGGACTGCCACATGAATGTCCTTCAGTGAAAAATTACTTACGGATTTGATATTTCTTGAATGGCTTTAATAAAGCATATAAAGCATATTAAAGCAAAATTCTCTCAGAGCACTGACACGTGCCAGAGGGCAGATTAATGCGAACTGGATAGCCAAGCCACCTGCCTGATTTCTGTACTGACAATTCACTGGAGTTTTAAGAAATTGCTAAATGAGTCTGTAATTTTTCATTGCCAGAAGTACAGTGTCTTAGACTTTCCTTGGCTTCCTGATCAATATAAAGGGTAACAAGAGAAAAGCAGTCTTGGCTGCAGGGGCATTTGTACCACTTCTGGCTGTAATGTCAATATAGCTGCCACATTTGTCACCTGACATGGCAATTATGTGTTTCTCGAAGAGGAGGCACTTGGTTTGCTATAGAGAGTTGTGACTCCATATTCACAGATGCTTAGTCAGTCAGAAAGATTATTGTAGAAAATTCCAATTACTTACAAAATTGACACATAGCATACCATGATCAAAACTGATGTATCTCTTACTATATTTCTGAGCTCTTAAATAGTTAATAAAGCTATGCTGTTTTGCTACTGCAAACTTTTTTCTTTTTAAAGAGTGGGAGAAGGTCTTGATGCCCATATTTGTTGAAAAAGATTTTATTCACATGAAGACACCCAGATTGTTTGCAAAAAGACAGGTTCCATGTAGAAATAAGACAGATAATAGAAGTTGCCATCCCTTTGTAATTCAGTTCTACACTATGAAATCTTGGTATGCCCCCCTTTAAAAGGGGGAAATTCTGTCTACAAACAGATTTAAAACTCATGCAACCTTAGATACAGAGAGTAGAATAGAACTGAGTTAGAATATTTGGCCAACTAGAATTTGAAAGCAGTTAAACTCAAGTAGGCCCACAGGCTAAACTAGAGTGTGCCAAAATTTGGTCTTCTGATTTAAGAACTATTTAGGTGTACTCCAGCTACAATTTTCCAAAAAAGAACTGGCTTCCTTATCCAAACTCTCCAGAAAAGTTAGCATCATTCACTCCTTAGGTACAGGAAATCCACAGGTTTCTTGCCAGGGCTATGAGTTTGAATTCTGAATCTGGAGGATTTTTTTTAACTTTCTTTTCAGGATTTTCTGTGATTTGGTGCAGCTGGGCTTTTTTTTTCCTCATTTTGCTACCTCTACTGAATTAATCAGTTGATGGGGAGCAGTTGCAACTGAATAAGATATAGGGAATTCAAACTGAACTAGAGCACATTAATTCTCACTGCAGGGCAGTGTTATAAGCGTCCCTGATGCAGACAGGATTTCTCATACAGAACAATCAATCTGCCTTCCTCTCACTAGTCTCTGCAGGGGCCCCTCAGAAGACAGGAGTCAACCTTGCTCTCTCTATTCTTCCCACCCCCATCACACAAGTGATGGGTGATGAGACAGCCATCCTACAAGCTTCAGTTCAGGTGATGGGTGCAGATTTGGCTGTGTGAGAAGACTGGTTGTCAAGGCATGCCATAGGAACACTCTCAGTGCACCAGTAGATGTGTGCCTGTTATAGAATCAACCACCATAGTCTCCATCATTGTGGAATGCACTGATATTTTTAGTGTAATTGTGGCATAACTTCACCTGTGTAGAGGGGATGGGGAGATCTGGCCCAAACTGCTTCCATCAAAGCCCATAGGACTTGCTTGTGCCAAAAATAATTCACCCCATTGTAGAAGAGAAGATCTGCAGAAAATGTGTTGTGTTTACTGCAAGATTTGAAGGAAGTGGCTTAGAGGACGGAAATTTACGTCTGTTTCTCTCAGCTCAGCCAGAGAGACTGCACGTAGTTCAGTTCTTGCCTACAGAGCTTGTCTCAGGTCAATGCCTACACAAATTAAATTCCCAAATGTAACAGATGGTATGTGTTTGGTGGGCATGTTCTCAGTTGCGTGCTGTGTCCCTACATGAAGTAGCTGGAAGAAGAGAGCCATTGGAAAGGACAGCAGGATGGGTGTTGTTTAGGGGAGAAGGTTCCAGATCTGGCAGGAACACAGTCAGGGCAGCCTGGGAAGGTGCAGCTCCTTGTGACAGAGACCACCCTGAGGAGCACAAGCAGGACCCAGAGACAACCAAATGCACTTCCTTGGGATCAGAGGAGACTGGCAAAGTATGGTGCAATCCAGAAAGTCACTGAGCTCTCCAAAGTGATTCCTACAAGTAAGGATCTCTCTCCAAGGTCACAATGAGGAGAGATTTGTTTGGAAAACTGTTTCATTTTCATTCTGTCTGATGTGGTCTCTTGGAAGTCTTTGCAACTTAAAAGCTGGGTTATTTATGTTTGTTTCATATAACCTATCCCTTCTTCAGTTTGAAAGCCTTTTGTCTTCTTACATTATCTTCCCATAGAATGAGATCTAGGCAGATTCAGATCATACAATTGCTGCTTTTCTATAAATCAGTCATTTGTAGGCATTTAGTATTTCTATAGTTCCTTTCTGTAAAAGACACTCTCTGCTGATCTTTGGTGTGGCCTTCTGCTGGTTTTGGTGTATAATAGAACTGACAATAACTTCCTGCAGGTGAAATCTATGCTTTGCAGCTTTTGCTACTTGAATGTTGCCTTCTGCACCAACACTGTGTCTCGTTCAATGATTTTGACAGAAATGTGTATCTATTTCTTTTCTGGCCTCTGTATTTTTCTTAGCTACTCTTCTGCTTATGTGCTTAGGTTTGTAAAGCTTTTGATGACTCAGCTTGTTTGAAATGTGCAGTTCTTTGTGGTGCAAGTAGGAAGAGACTTAAGTAAAATAGTTGGCTGTGACAGATTGTAGGCAAGCAAGGCTCTTCCTGTGCTTGATAAAATCTGCTAGGATGCGTGGCTTGTGAGAGGAAATGGCGCCTGGTGTCTTCTCACCATTTATGGGACTGGAGAAGTATTTATATTGTCACGTAGGGCTAAGATGGATTTATTCCCAGTTCATTCCAGTTCTTGCAGCTCAGCTCTGTTTTCATTCACACTTCCTCATAGCATTCACACACTTGCACAATCACACACAAATTTGACAATCTGCATGAAAAATTAATAGTAGATCTGAAGATCATGATGTTATTTAATGCTTTAGGGAACGTGGTACAGTGAACTTGTTATGCACGAAGTGCATCTTATCAAGCAGGTGCCCTTGCCGTGTTCAGCAAATGATACTTCTACGTTGTCCCTGGCAGGTGGTCTCAGAGCTACCAGGGTACAGTGCATCTGGCCCTAGTGCTTGGGGACTGCATCAGCATAAAGACTGCCATTTCTAATTACTGCCTTATCAGAAAGCGCACTGAGTGGGAGGATCTTTCTAGTCCTGACTTCTTCTGAGTCATGGGCTAGTCCTGAGCTGTAGAAATGTGTAATTAGCTGATGTGTGTTCATGGTTCTCTGCAACAAAGAGGTCCCTTCATAAGACCTTTCAAAAAAGTCTCTACCTCATCTTTAAGTATTCTTGCTAGACTGCTCTCGTCTAAAGAAAATATGGCAGGAAGAAGGAATTAGAGCTACAAAACACCCAGATAAGGAGATGAAAAGATAAGAAGTAAATCAACAGACAGGAAGGACGTTGTGAAGAGAGAGTGATTCACAGTCATTATCAGTCTTAATACTGAAAATCCTTAAGCCAAAGGTATAAAAGGCACATCCAAACATTTGACCATAATCTCCAGTGTAAGAAGGCCCTAGAAGGTATTATGGGGTCTTGAGAGCCACTGTTATTGTCTATCATGGCCAGGCTGCTTGGTGCTTGTGAATATATGGATATGAAATAATGATTGTAAAAGAATGAATGAGTTCAAACCATGAGAGAAGGACAGTAACTGAGTAAAATTAATTTTGACTGAAATAAAATTCCCCTTCTTTTCCTTATGGTCTCTCACCAGGTTTAGTCACAATACTTGTGTAACACTGGTGCCACCAGTTAAATTCAGAAATACCAATTTTACATTGTGTTAGTGATATTTTAACACTTAGAAGAGGTAGGAGAAAAGGCTCATAATATTTTGATGTGCAATTCGGAACTGAAGAGTGAAGAAGCAGGAGGACAGCATTATTGTTCCTTTCCTTGACATGTGGGTAGGTAGGTTAGGAGGCCCTGTCACTACTAATTCAGTATTAAAAATGTATATTCTGTTGAGAAGTGTCTGCTTTTATTAACAGCAAGTAGAATTGCCTAGTTCACTTTTCAGGGGAAGCAGTGTTGCTACTGGCACTGAATGTATTCTTCAACATTTCCAGAAGTGCATCATTGCATATATTGTTTGTGTAGGATTTATTCCCATTGTCTGCCATGTTTCTCTAAATGATAATAGTGGTAGACTGTACTGTTGAATTCACGGTTCTCAGTTTGCTTTTGGGTCAAAGGCTGGTGTAAAGTACATCTTTCAGCCAGAGCCATAGAGCATTGCTTAGCATTCATTGATACTCTAAATTTGGGTTATTTGTGGGAAGAAAAGGACACATTCCTGCATTCACATACTGAAGCAACAAATAAGAATGGGATCATGAACTGGGAAACACAAGGGTTGTATATCTAAACCACTGTCTGAATGCATTGCCCTTGGGGAAATGTGCTTTAGGGAAATGCTGATGCTGGTGCATTTCCCCTAAGCACAGTGGGAAGGACACTGCTGTTGCTCAGCACTCCCTTTATGAAGTGCTGTGTGCTCTTTACAATGTCATGGACCCCTCTGTGCCAATGGGAATTTCGCCTGCTATGAGCCATTAATACTGAGGTCACCATCTGCTTCTTTCTGTTTCTGGGTGCAGACAAGGACTGTTTTTTTCTTTTTTACTTTTTTACATGGTTGGCAGTCAATGTTTGGGTTTTAACATCTTGGTGAAGGAAGAGAAAGAGGTGCATCAAATGAATAATTATTCTAGAGGCTTTTTGTGCATTAGTTACACAGGAAAAACTGTCAGACTGCAATCCTGAAACCGATAGTGGGAGTTTATAGAATTTGAAAATGTGGCAGCCCAGACTTTTCTTCTGTATTATGACTCTCTGAATGTGCTGATGTGGTTTTACACACAAAAGTATTGCTCTCAAAATTTTAGTCCTAGCACACATGTAGTATCTTCTACAACACAAGACATAATAGTGCTTTCTGATATAAAAATACTTTTCTCTATATGGTCATTTGGACTCTTCTTGCAGAGTTTAAAACACAACCATTTTTATTTTCTAATGTTGCATCTTATTTGTGCACGAGCACTAATTACAAAGATACACAGCAGTAGAGAGTCTGAGTCAAAATGTCAGTGATGGTCATCAGCTTGGAGAAACATGCAGTCTCCATTAAAGTATCATTAACCTTTGGTTGAATCGAGGACCAAAAGCTCTCAAAATGGATATTAACAGGGAGTTTGCAAAATAAAATGCTGGAAAGAGGAGTAAAGAGCCAACACAGTGCCTTGATCAAGCTAATTTTTGGGCATTTAGTAAAGCAGTATCATTAGGGAATAATAGGCACTTTTATTGGTAAACTGAGCATTTTTAGTATAGCTAATGAGAGAGTAAACATGCAGGTTCCTCATACAGTTTTTCTTACCACTTTTCAGACTAAATTGGCAGCATAACATCTTTCTTCTATGTTGCAATACAATGTTTAATTTAAGTTTGAGCACTGCTTTGGGATACATTTTGCATGAAAAATCTTTCACAGAATAACATTGCTGTATTTTTACACTGTCAGATACAAGAAGCAAATGTAGACGCAGGAGATATATCACAGAGGTTGTTTGAGGTGAGAGATGAATAAGGTACATAGCAGATCCAGTATTCAGTCACTTGGATGAAAAGAACACTGAATGCCTGGGACAAAAACTGTGGAAGTGGGTTTTTGTTTGAGTGCTGTGAGTTGCACCCCCAGTGTTAACTGAATCTTTCCTACTGCAGTTTTTGCTTGTTTTAAGAACTGTCTAGCTGAATTTTTAATGTGTCCCCTACTCCTTTTCAGATGAATGTTTATTGACTCATTGCAGAAATTTTACAAGTAAAAGCAACGTTGGGAATTATTTGCTTTTTTTCATCATGCTCTGAAACAGCCTAAGTGATCAACAAAGAAATTTTGATACTTCAGCTGACTTTTAGCTTTTGAATACTGCCATGTAACAACCAAATATTTTTTCTAATGACTTGTCTGGGAATCCCATATAAATAAAGCTATTCTTCAATGTAGTCAGTTTGCTTATTTGTTTAGACAGATAAAACAGAGGAGTTTAAACAACATGCCAAGGGTCCCCCAAATCTGACTATTTTTATTGTCTTCCAGATGTCACTTTCATAAATTTAGTACCTGTTCATTGCAGGCTGGGGCCAAGAGAAGGGTTTTTCAGTGGTATCAGACAAAGCTGCAGTATGCCTTTTGTGACAGCAGAAATTCAGTGTAAGATGAACGCGGCACAGAATACTAAAGCTCAGGATGCCCCAGTTTCGTGGCTGACTGGAAAGCAGAGTTGTTCCAAACTGAAGGTAGAGCAGTGGGGGTTTCTCCTTGTATAAAAGTTGGGCTCTTGTTTGTTTGCCAAGTCCCAGCTATCCCCAGGAAGTGGAGCACAGTTAGAGACCGTTACAAGTCACCAATACTTGAAACATGTCTACATAGTACTATATTCCTTTCAAATATGGGAACTAACATGCAGATTATGGAAAAATTAAGCCTCTGTTGAATATTCTTACTTGATGTCTTCAAGGAGTCAAGTGATAGCTTTTCTATTGATTGCCATTTTCTATGCTAATTCTAATAGGAGTAGTAGTAATATTGGGACTTGAATGAAAAGAAAAGTTTTTATATTTCATAGAATCACAGAATGGAGATGTCAGAAGGGATTCTGAAATCATCTGATCCAACCCCCTACTGAAGCAGATTTGCCTAGGGGCGAATTGTTCAGAAACAATTCCAGGAGGAATTTGAATGTGTCTGAGGATGGTGACTCCACAACCCCTGAGTAACCTGTGCCAGTGCACAGTCACCCTCATAGGAAAAAACTGTTTTCACATGTTCAGGCAGAATCTCCTGTTTCCCAGTTTGTGCCCATTGCCCCCTATGCTGTCAAGATGCTTGAAGATGTCAAGTTCTTTTGCCCCAGCATTGACTGCTGGGGTACACCACTGGTTACTGGCCTCAAACTCAACTTGGTGCAACTGACCACCACCCTCTGGGCCCTGCCATCCAGCCAGCTTTCAATCCATCTCAGTTCTGCTTCACCTCCACTTGCTTCAGATTTGCTTCGTACTGAGGATAGTTTATCAGTCAAATCTAAGTGGAGCTGAAGCAATCATATATCAAGAGAAAAGTTTGGTCTTAATATATTTAATTCTAGGTTGCAGTGGTTTGGTAATGCAAATGAATGTTCAGATCTGTCACTATCATTTTGTCCAAAATCCTGGCAGAGTTTTCTTTTTGATAACTGCTGGTAGGATATAAAATACTGTTGCTTCATATTTGATTTTCTTCCTTCACCTGACTGTTTCACTACAGTATAGTGTTAAATTTAATTAACTTTTCTGTTTGCTGCAGGAGTAGAGAAAGTACTTGTTGACCACCGAGCTGATATTTTCATTACCACCTGTAGAGATGAGAAAGCTTCAGATATTCTTTTTGTTCTTGCCTTCCCCAGCAGTTCATGCTAGGTATGGACAGCTGGACACTTTGAGGTGTCCCCAAATCACTGAATTTTGACCATTTAGCAGTTATCAGAAAACAGTTCTTTTCAGTAATAACTTGCTTTCAGAATAGTGTCCCCTTAGTTATTCCAGAAGCATTGTACTAACTCCTGTATTTGTTGGTGGGTTGTCTGAACTTTCAAGTGTTTGCCTCATCTATCTTGTAATATGGAAGTGTGACTACAAACTTTGTCAAACAAAATCTGAAATCCCCAATGTCCTGTACTTATGCCTTTCAAATTAACAGAGACTTCTGATGATGGAATTCTAGTCAGGTAATTTTCAGTCTGCTAAAATGAATGTTTTCAATTGACATAAGGCATCTCTAAAATAGGAATGTCATTTGGTCTTTGGAGAAGATTAAAGAATAGTTGTGTAGTTTTATTCTGCTCCTAAACCTTTCATTTTCAGTGTCCCTTTTATCTGTGCCTTGATGTGACAGATATTGTCAAATACTGAGAGTATTTGACACCTTTTTTCCTGAGAAGTTGCTTTTATTTTTATTTGTTTCCCTTATTTGTTTCCCTCAGTATTTCTGGCCAGAGCACAGAAGAGCTTGCCTGGCATTGCAAGTCACAAAAAGTCAAGATTCATCAAAATATCAAAGTTTCTTGATGCAGCATCAACCCTTTCAATCCTTTGAATTTTGTCTACTATTTATAATATATCTCAATCACTAGACTCTGCAGAGTGTGTTAAGTCTTTTAATGTCGGACAGTCAATAGAAATACCACAATTAACATGACATTACTTATTTTTAAACTAACCTTTTGTCAACAAAAAAAATCCCTTTGAGCTGCTCATTTAACTTGTTGGTTGTCATGCCTCTTCTCCCAGGGGAAACCATCCCTGGCTGGTTGTGTCGTGTTGTGACATTGACAGCTTTTTGCTGCAGGGAATCTTCACATATTTTCCAGGTAAAGAGACAGCAATATGATGTAATTTTAGCTGTTTCGTGGAACGGGCACAGTAAGAAAGGCAAACAAAAAAAAGTACAGCTGTGGGGCTCTCAGGACTAACAAGTAGCTGTGAAGCACCTCTATTCTGTTCCTGGCTCTGTCATTGTCTGGTGCTATTGTGAACTAGTAAATTAACCTTGTTCTCTGATTGCAGCACCATTTATTAAGTGGGAATGATAATGCTTATTACCACAACGGGGCAGTGTAATTCTTTGCTAATTAATATTTATTAAGTGCCAGATTCTCCATAACTCTGCACCTTTGCAGTCATTTACATCTGTGCAAAATGAAGACAAAGCGGCTGAAAAGTGCTGTTGTATTTTATACCAACTCCTTGCCAGTGTGAAGGGTGGTACCAAGATTGCAGCAATGGAGGATCTGTCTCAAATAACTTTCGAGATTCTTTTGCCTGTAGGCATAGACCTACTAATTCAAGAGCGGAAGCACCCCAAACACATATATCCACAATTCCCCTTAGAATATGGCACAGAGCAAAGTTACTGTGATGTTAGTTAAAGTACAAACTTGCAGGACACTACTTCACAGCTTGCTGCTTATGTGCATATTCTTAGATCATTGGTCTTTGGAGAAGATTAAAGAATAGTTGTGTAGTTTTATTGTGTAGCTTATCTGCCAGTGAAGAAGAATTAAAGTATGTTATTTACTGTGGCAGTGTAAAAATTAATACCCCAGCTGAACCTTGCAATAACTCTTTCCCACCTTCAGGTATTTTGATAAGCTTAGTGATCACATATTTTTAATTTCGCTGCAATATTGTAGCAAGAATTTTAAATGTAAGGAACACAGGAGTTCAATGAAAGAAAATAATTTAAAACTTTTGAGTCTTGGTCCTTTGCCTGCTTTCTTTATATATGAAAGAAGGCTTTGGATTTGAGCTTATTTTCCTTCTTTCCTTCAGCAATATTTCCCTTCTAGAGATCTTTCAGTTGTCCTCAACATGTGAATAGAATCACAGCTCTGTCACGGTTCTTGGTTAGGATGCCCAGAAGACTGCAAGACAAACTGCCACCTTAATTAATTGATGAAAATGAACAAAGAAAACAGGTGACAGAAACACTATCAGGCTAGCACAGAAGATGAGGGTGGGTTGTCATTTGGCAAGATCTTTGCAGAATCTTTTTGGCAGGCTGATACTAATCAATGCCTGTTTGCCATGCTTGGCCCAGCTCTTCTTTCAGCTAAATATAAAGCTTATTTCGAAATCTGACTGCATGACATATTCTAGGCTGTGAGAAAATGGATAAAGAGTGCCAGTAGTTTTGGAATTAAGAAAAGGAAATATGTTACTTACTAGATTTTGCATTTACTGCTCTCATAGGCTGAAGGCAGAAGGTTATTGCAGCTTTATTCCTGCTCAGTTCAGGTTTCATTTGAAAAATTATGGAAATAAGACATTTTGTTCATTTTCTGTCCACTTGTCCTCAGCGCTTTTCTTTGCATACAGCAGTGGCCAGAATCATGTATATGTTAATCACAAAATTGCTTTAGTGCACATTCTTACTGCCTCTTTGATTATGGGCCTGTCACCAAGAGCTGAGCTGCTCAGAATACTTTCTGATTAATCATGTTCTCATCAAACACTTCACTTGCAGAGTATCAGATAATGATCCTCCTCATAGAGAGCTAAAGGTTTTCCAATAAATAGAAACTGTGGCTGTTGAGAACTCCAGACAGTGTGCTATCGAGTAATTAAAGTGATGGGAAACTATTCTGTCTGTGCTTGTTTCTAGAAGATTAGCACATTAAAATACTCACTCTTATGATTCCAAGCAAAAAACTAGGGTAAGAGAAACACCAGATGAGGTGATATGAAGTAAGCATGAGCATGATCAGCAAGTATGAATCTATATTAAATGAATGCCCTACCTTGCAGGCTCCATGACAATCCTCCATCTGCTGTTATTGCACAAACAGAAATGTGTTTTCTTTTGGCATCTGTTTGTGTTTGTGTTTGCTCATAGAGAGTATCATGCAGCTTAAATAGTCCAACTCATCCTGTCATAAATATGAGGACAGACAGCTCGTTATCCTGTTCAGTCTGTCTGCTTTAGCCACTGTAATGTGTGCTCTAGTTCCTTGTCCAGTCTGTAGCTCAAGAAACAGGATTTTCCCTGGAGAGTCCTCTACAGTCTGACATTGTGGGTAAATAGGTGTTTTATATTACAGATTGAAATGGACCAGTTAGAAAATAGCTCTTGATATTCTTTAGTACAGAAAATAAAACAGGTTCCAGAAGGCAAAATTGAATGAATTAGAGAGGCGGGAGGGGAAATCTGCTTTCATGCTGTGGTGGTTTTACGTTCGCTGATTGAGAGAGAGGATTTTGGGTGGAAAAAAAGGTGAAACAGGCTCAACTTAGAAGTAAAAAGATAGTTTATTAACACACAATAAGAAAAAGAAGAGAAAATGAAACTTTCAAAACCCCTCTCCTCCCCCACAAGTACTCACTTTATTATAAACCACATAGAGACAAAACTTATGACATTCAGTCAGTTTCACTATTTAAATATAGTCTTTCATCAATTCTTCAGGAGAGGAGTCTCTTGTTTACTATGGAATTTTTGTCCCACTGACAACCTAGAGAAGGTGTTTTTTTTTGGTGTTGTTTTTTTGTTGTTGTTNACGGTCGATGGAAGGTTCCTGCCCCCACCCCTTGGTCTCATTCAGGGTGGGCTCAGCTCAGAGCAGCTGCAGGCTGCAGGCTCCCTTCCCCATGCTGGGGAAAGGGGTCAGGCCCATGGCCAGGCCTTGGGCCAGCTCCTCCCCCATAGGGGAGCAGCAGGGTATTTTCCAGCTGCTAAAAAACTGATCTGGGCCGGGATGGGGACACATCATCCCCGTTCCCGTCCCCAGGCGGGCCTCCCGTGAAGACCCGGGCCTGGGTGGGCCCGGGCAGGCCTGGCCGTCCTGGCCCCTCCTCCGCAGGAGAGAGAGCCAGGACTGCCTTACCTCCTGTGAAACTGGAAGGAAGAGAGCGAACCCAGCTTTCCTTCCAACTTTTAAGGCTGTGTTTCCCAGAGGTGGATCCCTACATGCAATTGGCTATTTTGGTTGTCAGTTTAAAGGAATTCACCTATTGCACTTCACCATCTGTGCTAAACCAGCACACATGCCTTGTCTGCTACATAAATATTTTGAACATTCAAATATTTTTGTTGTATATTCTCCTTGATTTTTACCCTCTGAAAGGCTGCAAGATAAAGGGACATGAAAAATTTGGAGCTGCCCATCTCCATGATGTGATGATGGGTACAGGACAAGTTATATTTTTATGTACACTGTATACTTATATCTGTACATTATAAATGCATATTATATTTTGGAAAGATACCAGATCAATGATTAAAATAATGCCCACTTACAGATAAGTCAGTAATGAGTCAATGTAAATAATGTCAGTAGTTTGTTAAGGTTTTTTAGGTCTTGAGCAGAGTGAGATATACCTCGTCAAAAGACAGGGTGTATCAGGTACCTAAGTTACCAATAAAGTGGTTTACCAAGCTACCACATACTGCCAGTTTTCAGTATTATTTATAAGTTTGCTCTTAGCCCATGGCAATCAAAAAGTAAATTTGATTTAGTTTAGTCAGCATTGAAGGAATCTTAAACTGGATCAAATTTCCTTATATTGAGGGCAGAATAAGGGTAAATACACAGAGTGTGGTTTGGATGAGCCGTGGTAACCTGTCAGACCCCAGTAAGGTCATTGTTTGCCTTATTCCTTTTTCTGTTCCAAGTTGCAGGCCACACAGAGAAGGGGTTTAATACAATAGCTAATATAAAGATCCGGAGTGTGCCGGGAGACCTTAATTTAGTCTCTGCTTTTCCACTTACTTGGAACATGATGCTGAAAAAATCATTACAGACCCCACACCTGAGCTCCTCCAAATTCTGGTAGTGCATAATAATTCTCATCTGCTCTTGTAAGATGTTTTTATATCCTCTGATTAAAGGCTGAATTTTAAGGTGTATCCTTTCATAAAGGCAAATTAAATCAGGCTTTCCTATGTATTAGATTTTTATGAATAGGTCCCTTAACAGAGAAAAATTCTCTATGTTATCAAATAACCGAGTAAATGTAAAATGCTTTTTAATTGCAGCTTAAGGACAGCTAACACCAGATACCCCTTTAATCAAATGAGTGAAAACTATTAATAAGGGTGAAACTGAGCCCTATGTGTCCAGATAGTGTGAGACTTACCCACTGAGTAAATTCTGTTGAGATTTAATTTTTTTGCAGCACAGTGACTTCCTGAAAGGATGGTGAATCATTCCCTGCATGTTTCCTTGGCCAGAGCTAAGAGTCACAGGGTTGGTAACCTGTTCTGCTCCAGGCATGGTGTTAGCACTCCAGTCAGAGCTGATATTCCTTCACGTTAATCTGGGAAACAGCACAAATGCTTCTCTCTAATCCTTTCTGGGGGAGCTAGAAACCATGCCTGTGATTTGTTTCTGTTCTCATAGAGCATGCACAGGGAAATCTGGCCTGTTTCTTTAAATGTATATCCTCCAGTGTGTTTTCCTGAGGGAAAGAAGGCGGCAGATCTGTGCCTGGCAGTCTGAGCAGAAAATGGTAGTTCTGTGGTAAGTAGGTTTCCTATTCTTTGTGCAGTGGTTGCACTGTCCTATGATGATTGCTAAAAGCCCTGTGATTTCTGCATTGGTGAAATGAAGTGAGCTCTTCTTGTGTGTGTGGACTGTTGGCCCTGGATTTTCTCTGGTGCAGTTAGCAGAGTCCCTGAGCACCCCACAGGTAGGGACAGAGACTTGGAATATGGCCCAGTGTAGAACTAGGAAAGAGAGTGGGTCAGATGCATTGATGGGATAACATTGTCATCTGAAATGGAAAGAAGAGGCAGCAAAATGAGAACTCACGGGCAAAGGTTCAATTTAGAAATTATCATTGGAAGAAGCATTAATTGAAACAAGGCACATGTTTTCTCTCAAATATTCCCAAATTTTAATCCAATTGTTGTAAATTGGAATTTAGCATTTAAATTATACTAACACATTTTAATCCATTTTGTGACAATTCACTAAAGTCTTAAGATATACAGTTGCAATTAAGTTTAATCTAAACCTCAGCAAAATTGTTACTTAGCGAGTTTCTGCAGTCTGCCCATATCTGCAGAAATGAGGAAACTATTATTTCAGCTGCTACATTTGAGGTAGGAATGGACTGAGCAAGTTTCCCAAACTTTAGGAAATAAAGAGAATTAAGAATTGGAGGTAGAAGTAGATTAGTTCCTGCAAGCCTCATTAGTTCCTTCCAGCCTCATTCAGCTCGTTACTGAGTCTCTCAGTTTTCTACAATGAGCTGCTTCAGGGAGTTAAACTCATCAGGAAAAAAATCAGAGTTCAGATTTCCTCTTCAGAATATAACTATTTTACAAACAGAGGATTGAGTGATCAGTGTTTGCAAGTGGGGGAGAACATGAGTGAGGGTAGAGGAGACCCAGTTCCTCTTAGCTGTCACACTAAATTTGGATTTCTCAGTCAAATCACAAAACCAGCAGAAGCTAAATGAAGTTACTGCAATTTTATTCACTGAAGGCAAAGTAAGAAGTATTTCAAGACAAATGCACGCTAATGCATGAAATAATTTTGTAGTGTTGTTCCCTTTGATGAATTTTCTAGATAAGAATTACTTATGCCAAAATATTGTCATCAAGTCTTTGTTTAACTTACCTTTGAATCGATTCATTATGTCATAAAGTTCTGTGTTCATGGTTCAGCTTTTCCACTGATTTTTTTTTCATACATTGTAAAAAATGTATTATTAGAAACATTCTAGTGAAACAAAACATTTAGTGAAACAAAACATTTAGTAAAAAAGCTGCTTCAGGATAAAATGAGGTTTGAAAGGACACAGTGTTGCAGTGGCATGATAGTATATATGTTTGATAGAGAGAAGAACAGATAATTTCAAACATTTAAATCAAATAAGATCAAAGTGGTTGGTTGATTTATTAATAACATGTATTTAATTTATGTGAAATACACAATATGAATAATTTTAACAGCACATTCAGAAGCTTTATCAATAGTACAACATGCTATCAGGCACTTTGAAATCTTAATGAGCATCTGCAAATGCCTACATACTCTTCCTTAGCTACTCCTGAATGTTCTAATGCCACCTGCACATCCCCTGAAGTGCCCCGGGGGCACATGGGCTGCTGTTGCCGGTGAGTATTTTAGGTGTCTCAAGCTGTGAGATCTCAGTATGGCCCCAGGGGGTGGGGGGTGGTTGTACCTTCACAGCTCTGTGGGTAACAGCCCAGTGTCCCTCTTTGGGCTGAGTGGCTTCCCCTACACACTGACTCCTCCTGTTGGAGGGGCTCTGCCTCTGTGTGGACCCTGCCCCTTGCAGCAGCCCCCTGATATCCACGCTGGTGAGAAAACACCTCTGAGTTCATGTACATAGACCCCACATGGGAATTTCATACTAACAATTTATACAAAGATCATTAGAGAAAAAAATCACCAATCAGAAAGGACAGTCAGACAGTTAGAATCTTGCCACATCACAACAGAAAGACAAACCACCATCCAAAGTTCTAGAAATATTAAAATTTTTTTTATTTTAAAATTTTTAATGCTTTAATGCTATCATTAATTTTATACTTATAAATTGGTAATTTAATCTTGAAAGTAGTGTTATGTTTCCTATGTAGTTATGACAATGATATCCTCACTGATAATAGCAGTTGAATAAACTATATTCTACCTGATGATTCATAATTGTTATTCTAACTCATGAAAGAAAAATGTAACGGTAATTGCTGTACCTGAATTTTAAACCAAAAAGTCTAGGGAGCTCTACAGATTAGTACTTCATTCTAGCAGAAAGTTTTGAGATATTCTATTTGGGACTCAAAAGGTGCTTAAAATCTTGCAGTTTCCTTTAAAGGAGAATTTTAATAATAGTAAATATTGTTTGCTATCACCTTATGCATTTCTCCAGATGCATAAATGCAGCATAAAAATCAGTAAACATTGTATTTAAAATGAACCTTCTTGTGTGTATTCCTTTAGGCATCTGCTTCAAGATTTTCATCTGCACCTGATCATGAAGTTCTGGTTTTGCTGTGGTACCTGTTTTTTCTGGGTGGCAGATTGTTCACATTTCCTCTTGTAAAAATACTTCAGAAGAATAATAGTCCTGAAAGTGGTACTGGGCATTTCAAGCTTAATGTTCCATCCCAGGGGAGAGGATGAAATCATGCAATGCTGTGTTGATAGCAAGATATTAGCATGAGGCCAAGGTTGGAAAATAATTATCACCTTTAACTCTGTTGCAGCTTGCACGTAGATTTGTTATGCATCTAAGAGCATTTGAGTCAATGTTGCTAGTGTAGGAATCCCAGATGAAAAGAAACTTGAAGTCCTAAATCCTCTTCATACTCACTTTATTCACTGTTGAATCCTCATATATCTATCTCTATCTATATCTATCTATATCTATCTTTTGATTCTTCAGTCACTTAAATAAATGAATGACTGCATTTTTTTTCATTCAATTTTTCATTCACGTAATGTGCGGCATGTTAGGGCACACATGGTCAGTAATTTCACTGCAACAAGAGCAGGGGCAGTCTGAACTCCTGAACTGGGAAGGCAGCAGAAGAATTATAGACCTTGCTGCTTTTGTAGCACTGGGAGGATGGAGGCAGAAGGCTGCACTGTGTTGACTTTTTTACAGGAACATCCCAGAGTCTGTTTCTCTGTGAAGCAGAGAATTTGTCCTTCTTTCTGTGAAGCAGAGAATTTCTGCATTGAATGTTTTCCAGATTGCACAGAAGCAGAGATAACAAAATTTCAGTCAGGATGACCTGGTAGGAAAAGCACAGAGTGGGGAAATCAGAATGTGTGAGTGCTGTTCCTTACTCTGCTACAGACACCTTAAATAACCTTCAACAAGCTCATGACTATTCTTTAGTATTTCTCCTTGCATGACACCTAATTCTGAAAGAAAAATATGAGCTTTATTATATTTGTCTTTGCCAACACTAAGTTCTGTTTGAAAAGGAGATATTATAACAATGCAAAGTATTAATTCTTTGACATTTTTAAAAACTAATGACAAAAGTAATATTTCCTTTTTGTGGTAGCATTATGTGTGCAAAATTAGATTGGTAGCAATGCCTGAATCAGTACCAAACTCATCAGATCTATGTCAGCAACTTAAAATAAAATTTGATTTCCTATTTCCAGTACTCTGGATTCACTTTTATGGGGAAGAACTTGATTGAGTATTTACTGAACAATATTGCAAGGAAAAACCTTTTCTTTTTTCAGCAATGGACATTTTCTAGTCTGGATATGTAACCAACTTTGCATTTTATTTTCAACAGAATCATCAACTAAGCTTGAGTAATCCATACTTCTCTAGCCTGCATCTGATTAAAAATGATCAATTCACTGGACCATTTTTCTATCTAATGTTGAATCAATAATTGGTTTCAAGTTAAAAAAGAATACTTCTGTCTAAAAAAACACATTAGTCTTCTAGTGTCTGATGGGAGATGAATATTGAGGAATACTGATGATGCATATGCATAGAAACCTAATTCTCTAATTCCTGTTCTTCTGCAGCCATCTCTTTTTCATAGAAAACATGCTTCAGAGTCATTCACAAAGAAACAAATCTGTATGTTGTAAAGCTGCTAAAAGGGAAGCAATGACAGCCTGGTATAATTAGTACCGTAATTGTAGTGTCTTCCCAGAGTTCTCTGGACAGACAGGCCTTTACAAAAAAAAAAAAAAAAAAAAAAAA
>VXBB01024401.1:257035-291086 GCA_013399915.1 Illadopsis cleaveri
AAAAAAGAAAGAAAAAGAAGTTCCCCTTTTACTGTCTCAAGTTTGCAATATTCATTGACTTCAAAGGAAAGTGGCCTGTTCGCAGCACCCACAGTGATGGATCTGAGCAGCTCTGGCTCTTAAAGCATTAGTGGTCTGTGATGAGCAGCACAGGACAGTTATGAAGGATGGATGGCTGATGATTTTGGTGAAGCTCTGTAAGCCTTTGCTATTTATCTCTTTTTAGTGGATCTGCTTACCCATTTTTATCACTGATATAGATGTTGATGGTCTGCATTTTCTGTAAGAGTAAATGTGTAATATTATAAATTATTCATTACACCTGTGTGCTTCAATCAGAAGAGGAGACAATAAACTGCAAGAAAAAACAGTAATAAGGGCAATGAAAGCTGTGTTAAAGTCCATTCTTGTTAAGGTACTGGAAGACATAAGAGATTGCTCCAAGCTACCCACACACGTATTCTGCTGATTTTTATTAGGAAAAAATCTTTCCCATTAAGCAGTGCATGTCATTGATCTCTTGTGGAGTAACATGAGGATTGAGCAGAGGTGATACTTTATGAATGGGACAGAGTTACACAAATGTTTCATGTCAGCACTCATATTTTTTTCACTTGTAAATCTTGCTGAATAAACTCATTTCTGCAGCCAAAATATTATCTTTATTTAATTTTGGCAGGAATGATTTATATCAATTAGGAACTTACTTAAATACAAAATATGTTTTTAAAATATATATAAGTAACATTGACTCATCAGGGTTTTTTTATGCTTTAATACCAAGCTACAAACTCTTGGCTATATTTGAGTAAGCATCTTAATTCAGGGATCATGTTCGGTCTCGAATCCTATGATTGTCATTGCTAATGCTTATATTAACATATATCATAAAGTTACATTCAGATCATACCATAATCTCTGGCTTTCCTTGTTAACTTCCATATTGCAAGGTTATTAACTCCAGAATTCAAATACTGCAGAATTGGAAAAATGAGAGAGTTTTGATATCTAAAGCTTTAGTAGAACAATTATACACAAGACTTAATTAAGAAATTAGGAGAAAAAGGACACTTTGTAGTCAAGGAGAGATCCATCTTTTTTCTGAACTTGAAATGCTGTACTGCTTTTATCAGATACATTTAGTCTTAGTGCCAGGCCTTGCTTCCCCAGAGTCTTATCAGTAGAAGGTGTATAAGAGGATTTGGGAACAGAAGTCAGTCAAGTTTATAGTACGACAGGACACTTTGGACTGGAAAGAAGCACAGGAGATCTCCAGTTCCACCTGCTTCTCCAGTCAGGGTCAGCTATGGGGTTGGACTGGGACACTCAGCTGAGCCTTGCAAACTTCAGAGGATGGAGGCAGCACAGCCTCTCTGAGCAGCCTCTTGTGCTGTTTGACTGCCCTCGCGGAGAGAGTTTTTTCCTTATATCCGTTCTGGACTTCTGTTGTTCTAGCTTATGCCCATTGTCATCCCAGCATGCAGCACTCTGAAGGCTGCAGAGACTTTTTCCCATAACCTCCTAAGGGTGTAGACAGGCTGCAGATTTCTCCTGAAATCCCTGCTTCTCCAGGTGAACAGGCACAGCTTCCTCAGCCTCTCCTCCCAGGACACGCAGCTCCCAACGATCCTAATGACCCTCTGCTGAACTAGCTCCTCATCTTTCCTGGCAGACTAAACCTGGACACAGCCCTGTAGATGTGGTCCAACATGTGCATAGCAGAGGCAGTTCATCACTTCCCTTGATCTCTGCTGCTGCTGACACAGCCCAGGAAATTGCTGGCTTTCCTTGCTGGCAGCACACACTGTCAAACAGAGTGTCCACCAAGGCTCCCAGAACCTTGGCAGCGCAACCGTTCTCCTGCTTGCCAGAAAGCACACTTCAAAGTACAGATCATGAAATGAAGACATGGAATATTTTATTCTCATTCCCAAGAAAGATATTTTGGCATATTTTTGTTCTTATGTTTTCTTTGAACAATTAAAGCTCAATTACATTGATCCAATTTTGCAGAGAACTAGGGTTATGACAGAACTCTACATCATTCTGTCTGCATTTCTTAAATCGGTTGTAACTGCCAATCTATCCTTTTTCTCAGGAAGATCCTAGCAAAAGTTTTAAACAATATTATTCCATTTATTGAATTCAGTTTGATTGGAATGTGTTATGATTCTCATATTTTACTGATATTTTATAGGAGTGGAAAATATAATATGTAAATTGACTGTGCAGGAAGAAAAATGGTCAGAAGAGGAAAAGTGAAGTAAAAATAGTATCTGCCCAACAACCAGCAATTATTCTTTTGCAATTGACTTGCAAAACAGGAACAGAATTTGTGTGTTTCAATCATATCAGTAAACAAATAAATGAAGCTCTTATGCAGCATTTTATGCAGGATATTGTGGACTTTATAGCTTATTTTTTTGCCATTTGTAATGAGAAAAGGCAACAGATTGGAAGAAGGCAGCATTAAACCATAAATTAATGAACTGTAATGTCTTTAAGTCCCATTGTGAGCTAATGTTAGATTGTCATTGGTTAAATGTTTTCAAGGACTGATATTAATAACACTCTAAAGGGAGAGATGTCAGCTCCCTAATGGAATGGGGCCATTCAAGCAATATATTTGAAGACTGGTCAGCAAGCTAGCAAGAGCAAAGTGTATGCATGGAGACAAGGGAAAAGGAAGATCAGAGGATCATCACTTAATCCTTCCATTTTAGATTGTCAGAGATGAGAGAATAAATCAGTTTTTCACAAGAACACTTTGTCCTGCTGGGCTTGTGTGATGCTGCAGTTCCAGGAACAAAAGCGACAGGGGAAGATATTTATTACAATACTGCTCTGAAAATTAAATAAAAGCAAGTAAAAAATCCTGCTCCCTAATTACAAAACAGAAAGTTGTTAAAAAATATCTCTGTGTCTTCCATTGTCACAGTAACATTCATCCCTCAGGGGTTTAAAACTTTTCTTCACCTCCCACCCTTAAGAATGGGCATCCATTTCTGCCACATTCCACTGCAGCTTCTTGAAAAAATGGACACTGGAAATAAAAGAGAAACAAGCCTTTAGATGAAAATGCAGAGATATTGTAGTAGGACAGGATGGAATTTAGCCAGTGCCTGAAATAATAACTAGATTGATTTTATTTTTTGAGGAGTAATAAGACTATAATTGAAGGCATGTACTACTAGGTCTGTGCAGTTTCAGAGTATTTTCCTTTTTTTTTTTTTTGGTGGAGGTGGAAGTCCATTTGGGTTAAAACTCTATGCTCAACAGAGATTTGCGTCTCCTGTGCCATCTCTCTACTGTTATAATGTTCCCTAGGTCCGGAAACCATTTTCTCTGAGCTGTGTTAGCTGTGGTAGAAGATGGGACTGGTGTGGGGTCAGACGGTTCTGTACGAGCAGCGTGCTGCACTGACCAAACTACTCAGTGGGAAAGCCAAGAGGGTGCTGGAGGCTTCAGGATTGCTGGAAAGGCATGATGATGGCTTCTATTAATTCCCAATTGAAGGTAAGAAGTGGGAGGAGAAAAAGTCTGAGGTGGGAGATGAGTTGATATTTTTATTGAGGGCACTATTGGAACTTTTGCCTGGATTTGTTATAATTCTGGACATTAAAATTGCTCACGTATTTACAGGGATTGGTGGCATCTGTACCCAGGCAGCATTTTGCCCTTTGCTATTACAAAAAGGGTGTTCCTCTGAGAGGCAGGGATGAAGAAAATTCTTCTATTTTAAAATAAGAGCTGTTATCCCTGAATCATCCACCCTGGAGATTACAGTGTGCGTGATCCAGGGATAACCAAAGACATGCAAGGTGGTAATTTCTGTCTGTTAAGAGCACCATATTTAAAAAAACCCGAATAACAAACCAAATCAAACCAACATTTTTCATAATGCATCTTAACCTAGAAACATACAGCAGTGCAAAGTTCATTAAAATGTTGCATCTTTTAATTTTTGGAAAACAAGATCAGCAGATCATGGTATGTTGGTGGGCAGGTACAGAGATTTAGAGTCTGCATAAAAAATGTGGGAGGCATAGATACATCCTTTGGAACATTTTGTCTGTGTGCCAAGGAGCACTCCCTCCTCTAGCACACAATGTGACTGATGGTTTTAGTCATGGTTTCAAAGTCATAACCTAACATCTGAGGTTGATTGCAAGATTATTCTGCCATTATTGTACCAACTGTACATTGGTATGGTACAGATTTCTTCTAAAATGTAAAAAGAGAATAATCTCCTGTATTTCCATGCTGATCTATTCTAAACCAAATAGTAAACTCACAATAGCCAGAAAGGTAATAACATAAATACCCTGAAGGGTCTTATTCCCATTAAACTTCTGAGAGAGATAGATTTGCCTTTCAAAGGATTTATTGGTTAAATGTAATCACACAAAATGGTCCAGTCCTCACAAAATTTTAGAAGATGATACTGTGACCTATAAAAAGAATATATTAATCTTTACCTTTATTAGTTTTTACATGAAAGACTGTCATTTTCTGTTAGAAAAAAGCATTTTTATTAGTTGTCTGAAAACAATGGAACAGTAGATTTTTACTTTTGGTTTAACAAAAATAACATTGGATCCTTTCAGCAAAATATTTCATGGGAAATGCACATTTGAACAAAAAAGAGTGGGGGGCTACTAGGAACATGGATGTATACACTGAGACTGATGACAGGAGATTACATGGGAACCTAAGTGATTCTGACAGCTTTTCTGTTTTAATGGTATTCTTGTTTGAGGAGATCCTGGAAAGAACTGCGGCAAGCTTGCACTTCTTGCACCTGCCTGTTCTGTGTGAAGCAAAAAGTTCAGCAGTTCAGGTATTCCTGAATGCAGTTTGCTTGGATTTCCATCATGGAGAGAGAGCTGTGCTTGATCATGATGACAGCAGAGGGTCTCAACAACACTGTGCCAGGCATCAGTGCAGAAGGTGGCATGTGGCTGTCATAGACAAAAGGAAAGGAAGACAGCACAGATTAAAATAGTTTTTAGGCACTTTTGAGGATGTTTTGCAAGGCACTTCAAAAAGTTTAAATATCAGTAGTGGTCCACATATTCATTTGGAAACTATCACTTCAGAGACGATCACAAGGGCTCATGAGTCAGGGATTGTCATCCACATCTTCTGCCCATGTGTGCAGTGAGGGCTCCAGTCCCTTTTTAGAAAGACAGAGAGCAGAAATTGTGTATATGTCTGATTGCCGGCACAACTTTGGGACTGACAGGAATGGTTTCTATTTTTCCTTCCCCATATGGTCTATCAGGGGAGCAGTGAAGAAAAGCAGTTATTTCTGTTTCCCATGCTTCAATTTCCTTTGTACAGAGAAAAAAATAAAATGGAAAGAAAATAAAAAAAGAAAGAAAGGAAAGTTGAGTAACAAGGAAGGTCAATTATCAGTTGATGACCATGAATATTCAAATATGTATTCATCCCTATTGATGAATTTGTGAATCCCTATTGACCCAATTTGTGATGGCTATCCCACACTTTACCCTTAGAAAATGTGAGAGATTGCTTGTCTTTAGCAAGATTCCTTTCATCCTGTCTGCAGGAACTCTTCAATTCCATGTCTGCCCATCCCTAAACTATAAATTCAACTCCCAATCTGAAATCTGTTCTCTTCTGCATCTCTTCAGTTCTGTTATTTTTTTATCAGTGTTGTAATTTTTCTCCTCTCTGGCCTTGTTGTGCAGAGTGATGTCTGTATTTTCTATATCTGGCATAGATTGTGCAGATGAAAGGCTCACAGGATGTGTCCCCATCACTCATCCAAGTGAAGAGGTCAGGCTTGAGACAGAACTGCCCTGATCTTATGCACCTCTCTGCTTTCCTGCAGTCCTTGCTTCTGGGAGAACGATGTGACTCCAAAGAAGAGCTCTTTTCCCCCATTTGCAAAGGACACTTAGTCAGAAGTGTCTTCCCAAAGGAAAACTGAAATTATTGGGTGGACTGGAGAGCTGCTCAGCCAGCTGCAGCCATGGTGGCGTGACTCAGAACAGCACAGGCAATGCTGTAATGAGCAAGATGCTGCCAACTGTTACTTCATCTGCCTTGAGAGTCTGGGAGTAAAGAAACGAGGAAAAGAAAGGAAAGTGCAGCCAAAGGCACTTAAATATCATTAGAGTTATGTAAATCAGGCAAGTTAAAAAGACAGAACCTAAGTGTTATTTCCCTCTAGGGGAGTTATGGGGATAACTGAAAGAGGGGAGCAATATCTTGAAGAAAGATGAACTGACAATTTTTCTACATGAGATTTTTTTGGGTAGACAGAAAATAACTTTATATTGATGTCTTATTTTGCAAGACTGATAAATATAAATACAGAACTTAATCCTTTAAGAATAGTATTTATCAAAAGGTTAATACTTGGCTTTAACATTTTAACTGTGCTGGGTGTTGATGCATGAAACTTAAATAATAATTACGTTTTTTTGGTTACTCTCCCAAACTGATTAAAATAGTTTATATTTAACTGTACATCACTTATATTATTTTGGGTTGTACACAAGAAATTCAAAGCTGAGAGTAGATAGTAAAAACATGGTTATTAAAGACCATGACAAATATGTATTTCCACAGTCAGGAGCCTTTACAGCTGTGACTTTAACTATTGAAAAGATATTCACTGCAAATACGACTGTTAGCAAGGATAATGTTCAGCAGGGATGCAGGAGGCTGGAGAAAGCATCCTGCTCTGCACAGCTCTGCTGTACTGGGCGTGTGTGACTGATGAGAGCCATCAGTTCTGCTCTGCGGTTGCCCTTCAAGGGAGTTTGCCTCAGGTCAAGATGGGCCAACTCTATTTATAATTGCACGTCTCTCAATGTCCCAGATCTTTGCATAGAGGTTCAAAATTAGGAGGAACTGAGTTGTGATAACCAGGAAAGTGTGGACAGATTACTAAAGAATTTTCTTGTCCATGTGGCAAAGGACACACTGTAGCACTTGTGAAACTAGATTGGTATTTCCTATGTTACAGATTTCAGCTTATACCTCTTCCTGTTCACTGTATGGGTAAATTAAACTCTTATCTGAGTTACAGTTCTAAGGATGGAGATATTAACATGTGGGGACATGACTTTCTACATGTAGCCAGCTTACTAGAGCAATGCCACCTGCAAAGAGAGAGGCTCGCTGTAATCAGAGCTCGCTGCAGTGGGCAGAGACGGAGCAGATGAAGAGGCGGGGAGTTGACATAAGAGCTGAGGAGCATCCAGCCAGGGGCAGTGCTGGATTTTATGGAGAATAAAAGTATGCACAAAGGATTCAATAGCTAACAGAACATAGACAAAGCCTGGGCCCAGTACACAAAGCATTTTTGCTTGGAACTGCCAGTACATCTGCACTGCAAAATACTGGCCCGCAGAAATAACTAAGAAAGCTGATTGCGACTGCAGAGAATTCTGCCTGGGATTGCTTTTCTTCTCAGGAGCATTTTGCAGACTGCCTTGTGCACCTAATCCACCTTACCTTCTCCAGGGTGTTGAGGTCATATCCTGATTCACAAAGCGAAGGTTTGATGGCTGAAAAACCAGAGCATTTGTTAGATAGTGGCTTTAGCATAATTTATGAGCACATCCCTGGCTCTTCATAAAATGAGGGATTCAGAAACTATTCATAATGAAGAGCCCGGATAGTAAATGAGGTTGTCTTAACAATGTATCATGGCACTAAAAATGTGCAAATGTTTCTGCCATCATGAAGAGATGTAAGAATTCAAATGCCATGATGTGCTACCATAGCTAGTCCAGGGTTTTTGAGGATTTTTGTTAGCCCCAAGGTGTTCAACTCTAGATGTGCAGTAAGGGGTTAAAGACTGGACAGAGATTTCTGGGTTTATCTGAACAGGAAGAGCAGCAAGTGAGACTGTAGTCGCAGCAGTTCCTCAGAAAGGAGTCTTTTTGGAAACTGCTCTTTGGTTGTGTTTTAGCAGCTTGTTCACCTGGATAGTGAATGGCATCTCCAGTGCAGCTCATGTGAAAGGGGAAGAGCAAGAGCTTGGAAGCATGGATGCCTACTTGCTGTTTCGGAAGCAAAATTTTCTCCTCCAGTGCTGCCATTGGACCTGCTCAAAATCAATTTCTCAGTTTTTTCTGCAGGAAGAGAATAATAAAATCCTAAAAGACTTAAATATGTGAAATCTCTTGAAATTACTAAATGTACTACATATGAATAAAAAAATGCCTGAATGTTGAGAGTTTTAATGACCTGTGAAATTATATTTTGCTTTGTGTCATATCGTGGATATTGTGTACACCCCAGAGTATCCTTGAGAATCTTCTGCTCTGGGGACAGCAGTAATATGATATGGGTGTTGTAAATTGTGCACTAGGACTAGTCTGTCTGCTTTGCCCACTGACTCTGAGGGGACACTGCTTGAGAACACTTATTAAACTTCAGGTATTTCGACACAAGTGGCTGTTCTTGATTTTTTGTTAAGTTGCACAAGGCTCTCACCAGTAGGACAAAATCCATGTTAGGGAGAAATGTGTGACACTGCACAGAAGAGGCAGAAGATAGTGTGTTTCAAGGACCGAAAAAAAGACTGGAAAGAAAAACTGCTGTATTTCAGCCTAACAGGAAGAGACTGCTCTGATGACTTTGCAGCAAGACTCTACTCTTCAAAAGTATCAACAGATGTGAGCCATGGGAAACTGCACAGGTACCTGCTAATTGGGCCACTCCGCTTGAGAGGCTTTTGAAATGAGTCATAGGTATAACCAAATTGTAGGTTCATAACACTGTTTTATTCATAACTCTTAGCAGAGAGATACAGCAGTGGATTGTACTTTTAGATGTACAGGAGGAAAGATGAGCAATGGGATACACTTTTCAGAAACCTGAGAGTGGTACTGAAAAGATGCAAAATGATTCCCAGGTCAGAACCTCACCTGCAGAGCTGCAGGCTGCAGAGGTCAGCAATGATGAGGAGACCTCAAACAGGCAAGAAAGGGGTAACCTAGTCAGTCTGGACTCAGCAAATGTTAGGAAATAAGAGCGGCTGCTACTCACAGAATCAAAGTGTGATAAGAGGCAAGGACTTCCATCTGATGGTGAGTTCAGGACTCAGTCGGGTCTCACAGAGCCTGACACACAGTGGGGGAGGAATCATGTGGCTTGAACCAGCAGCAGGAGCCATCCCAGAGGCTCTGTGATTCCTCTGTTTCCCTCTGGGGAGCCAGTGTGGCTCACCGTGCTCTCCAGCACAGTGTGGACCCTGCCAAGTTTCTGCAGGCTTTGTAAATAGACATTTTCTGTCTGAAAAGGGGGTAGGACACTTTCAAAACCATGGAGGGGATACTTTATGCTGTTCTACCTTAATGGTTGTGCTCCTGCCTTGGAGTGCTGTCCTACAGACTCCTCCAGGTGAGGAACTTGGGAGATGCTTATGCCCCGTGTAGTTCAAAAAAACCCTGGATCACAGGGTTGCTACCCACAGGGCAGCAACAACTGCCATGCTGAGGTGCACAGGTCTGATTTCCTGTTCCCGGGTGCTACGGATGATCAGTCTCTGAACAGTTTGTGTAAAACATTTACCCTTCTCCTGGTGATTTTTACGGCCACTCTTCCAAAATGGAAATGTTTATCTAGAGTAGGGAATCTGGATGTATGCCACAATCTCAGGAAAAGGAGCAGGAACAGTGCAGAGGTGCTGTACCATCCTTTAAACCCACTGACCTTTGCTATAGTCTCATAAGATGAAATAGTCTACAAGTGTGGGTACTTTCCTTTTGAAAGCCATGAAAAATCAGGAAGAGCTGGTCCCTAAAATAGCATGCCTTATCTCCATTTCCATTTTTATTTAAGTGACCAACACTTAATGAGGCCTCTGAAACTTTTATACAATTCTTATTGATACTTGAGGACCTAAAACTAGTCCTGACTATGTGTTCCCAGTTTTATTCTGCTATGTTTGGTCAGCTTTTTACGTTTTCTTGCTGAGAATAACCATCAGTTCCTTGATTTTTCTTTGAATTTTTTTATCTTTCATCTTTACAGTGCTCTGTAAGAACACTGACCTCATGGCACTGCTTTCCTGTCTTCAGCTCAAGTTGGAATATGCAATTTACATAAGGCAAGCAAAAGCCACCACATGTTCTGTTTAGAAATATTGGTTAGAAAGTAAAACAGTATAACATAGGAAGAGGCTGCAGATGCAAACGTGTTCCACAAAAATCATTAAAAGCAAAAGTAATATATATATAAATTGCAAGAAATTCTTCTCTAGGGATCTTGGAAACACAAATGCACAAATACTCTCAGATCAATATCAGGAAAGCAAATACATAACACATCTTTTGTGGAGACAGGGAGAAGACAGATCCAAGGTGCACAATGCACCTGAGTAGGTGGTGAGGAGAGTTTTAGTTAACCTTTAGGTGCAAAGAATAAAGCCCCTTCTGCCAGCAGGTGACCAGTTACCCATAAACCAAGTAAAAATGGGAATCTGCCTTGTCTGGCCTCTGATGGGGACCTCACATTGTCTACACCTGTTTCTCATATACCTTATGTGCATTTCTCTGTCTCGTTCAGTTCCCGACATGGGTGATTCTGAGCTTTGTTAGCAGGAGGAAGTTAAGTACCTGACCTAATCATGCAGCAGCTGTAACTAAAGGAGGTGCTGCACAGTGTTTGAGGTACGGTATTTGTTTACTGTTTATATGTTTTGCAGATAGATACCGTGTCTGTCAGCATGTTCTTTTAATCAAAGTTTCTTTTCTCTTGATCCTGTGAGTGCCTCGAGGTGCTCTGTCTCCTGGGACAGGCACTTGTATGGTGATGTTACTAAAGTAGGAGTGCTAGCTCTGAATTCTTTTCTCTCCTTTAGATGATAAGAATTTGCTAATGTGGTGTGGCTGTTTTTCACAGCTGCTGTGATGCATAATCCTGTTTTAAGTGACTATCTTGGGTCTGCTTTGCATTACAGGAGGCACTAAGCCATTGAATTTCTCTTTGGGCAGACTTGATTTGTCAGTCCTGGTGAACAGGCATTTCCAGTGTCATGTTGCATTCCTCTGACTTGGAATTCAAAGGCTTGTCTTTGAAGACAACTGTTTCTGCTGTGGTCAAGGAGAAGTTTATATTTTGTATCAAAATGGTGTATATAAGAAATTGTAAGAGAACCAGAAATCCTGGCTGTGTTTCGGTTCAGCTGGAAATTAAATACTGCCTTCAACAAGGCCTGAGAGTGAACCTGACTCACTGCCTAATTACTCCAAAAGGCAAAGCTTAGAGTTTCAAGTCTATTTTTTTCTTTTCTTTTTGTCTTCATTCCTCCTCCCACCTCCTTTTTAAGATTTATTTCCTTAATAAAGCAGTTCTATCTGTATTTTTCTTCTGCTTTTACCTACCCCTTATTTTAGGCATAGGCAAAAGGGAGTGTGACTGCCTAGTTGGCTCTATGCCAGTGTTAGACCTGGCAGCCACTTCCTGCTGCCAGGAGATGTGTGGGGATATGGAGGCTGATAGCAATGCTTGGCTGAGGAAAAAAAGGTAATGAAAAATCAATGGAAGAAAAATTTCTCCTTTCAAATGTTTAAGTCTGCTTTTCATCCCACCTGGTAGCAATAATAACCCGGCCATATCTTCTCCTCTAGTGGTGTTTACATTGCTAAGAATACTCAAATCAACTCTGCTTGTAAGCTTTTCTCCAGTGACAATCAAGACTAGTTTTACTGGAATTAAAGAAAAGCCTGACTCTTCTGCCATCAATGCCTGTTGGATCTGATTACAGCTTGTTGGACACATATGTCTTAATTTAGGCTCCCATCAAATAAAATACAGCCATGGGAATCCTATTTGCAGGATTTTCCAATATCTAAAGGCCTTTTTGGCGATTTTACATGTGAGTGTATCAATGCATCTCAACAGTTTTACTTTTTGGTTTCTTTCTTAGCTTAATAGGAGGAAATGAGGAGAAACTTTTAGGTGGTCTTTGGATTTTTGTTTAAATATTTAGGAAACTGAAATATACATAAAACCGGTGTTACTTGCTTTATGTTAAACTCTAGGTTGTTCATATAAACTGAAATTGTTCATGCCTGTGGGCTAGCTAATAGCTTCTGGGCCATATTCCAGGCTTGTTTATCTTGTGCACTGCTATTCCTTTGGTCTTGTTGAACACATTTTGCCTTTGGTCATACTCATCTTAGTTGGTGCAACAGTGAAAGGAATGAGTTTCTCTGAAGGAGGTTGGAATAGATTGTAAAGACATTTGTTTAAAGATTTAGCAAGGGTCAATAGGAAGTGCATTTGTCTCCTGCTAAATTTATGATGTGTCCGCAGCATCAGTTAGTTGTATTATCTGGCAACCATTGCTTGAACAGTCTGCCGTCTTCTGGGGGGTTTTATAAGTGATTCTGTCCTCCAAATTTCTGTGCATTTGCGAACTGTAAAGCTTGTAGCAACGTTTGTGCAAGTTTATTTTTTCCTCCCAGCAAGTTTCAAAAGTTGCACTTAAACAGCAGCAAAATGCTTTTCATTTGCAGGCTGCTCACTGGGCAAAGTTAACCTCTAAGAGCAATTCTGTTAGAGGTAGGAATATGTTTTATACAGAAGAACCTCAAGTATAGAAAAACCCAAAATTACTCAAAGGAAGCATAACAAATTGCTGGCATAACCAAGATTTTCATTTGTTGACATCTTTTTTTCAAAGTTATGAGGTATCTCTTGCCCACTGACAGCTTCCTCAAGTTGATGTGGCACTCTGAAAATCAGCCTAGACTGAGGTTCTCAGTTTGTAAGTAAGCATTTCAAAAGTTTGCCCTATACAAATGTTTATGATTGGTGTTAAATCAGCTGCAGCCATCCTGGACCAGTTCCCTAAGGATTTATTCAGCTTATGTTGTTTTTGCAGTTTTCTTTTTTAACTGCATAGCTACCACTGCCCAAATGAGCTAGTTTAACTCTGCATTGGGTTGTATTATAGGCAGCCTAAACCTCTTTCACCAGAAGAATGCTTACTTGGTATTTTGGGAACTCAGCTCACCGGAGTAGCAAGTTGCCTGTGGGATTAGGAGGCTGCCTATCTCTGCAATCCTGTTGCTGAGAGTGTTGGCCCCTGGGTTTATCAGTCATTGTGATTTGTGTAGTTAAGAAAAACTGCTTGCAAGTGTTTACAGTAGAGATGTCATCTTCATCTCTGTGTGTAAATATGTTGCTGTTCCTGTTATTTCCCCAAACTGTCGATTGTTAATCTGTCATTTTCAATGATCACACCCACTGAACTCCAGTGTGCAATAAATTACCTTCTAATCAAAATGAGTTCATTTGCCAAATGTTGCAGGAAGCAACCTGGCAGAAATTTATACTTAGCTGATAAGAAATGTCAGAGCCAAATATTCATATATTAATTACTGGACCAACAATATGCTTACATCCACAGAATTCCCTCAATCAAAGACAAAAAGGATTGGTCTGGACAGGTCATGTCAGCCCATTTCCACAGTTTGTTACAGGATTCCTCTGCCCTTCACTCAATGAGTTTTCGGGGCTTGTCCAGCTTAATTTTAAAGGAATCAGGTGTGAGAAGATTTCACCATCTCTTTCTACTCTTGCAATGCTTTCTTCTGATGTTTGTATTGCCTTCTATTTTCCTTAATTTCACTCACATTGATATGAAAGTATAAGTGTTGAATGAGTCACATCTTTAAATACTGTATAAATTTAAAACTTAACTGATGCACTCTGTAGATTCTGATCCGTTTTCGGTGGTTTTTTGTTTTGGTTTTTTTTTTTTTGTTTGTTTGTTTTGTTTTGTTTTAGTTTGTTTTTTTTTTAAATTCTGATGTATGCTTTTAAATATAAACTGCTGAGTTGGAACCTAATGTTACCCCTGAAAGACTCAAGCTTTTGTTGTTGTTGTTGTTTTTTAACACGATCTAAATGCTTGACTCTTTCAGACAAAAGCAAAGACAATGTGACAAAGTATTTCAGTGTAACACTGTGTATTGAAAAGAGCTGTGCCAAAGAGTAGTGTGATTCTTATTGCTATTAATTTGGCCACACAGATATTTCTACCAAAGTGACATATAGATAATCTAGCTATGCTCAAGAGCTCAGTCAGCACTTCACTAGCTCCTTCATGGCTAAACAGGGCCACATCACCTGATAACTGTGCAGTCTTAGTGTTTCTGTGTATTTGTCCAGTATAAACAGAACCAGATTGCCACTTTAAATTTATATTGCTATTTATAAAGTGTTAAACTGAAGGAACCTGTGCATCTTTCTTCTGTGTGAGCTTTTCAGGGGGGTGTGTGTTACACATTGAAGTACAGCACTGCCAATTTGTGCAATAGAATTGTTGTCAGTTCAGATCATCTTTCCAAACTGTTCACTGTAAACTTAGTGGAACAAATGAGTGCATGCAGTCTGAAGGGATGGGAATTATGTATCATCAAAGCAGTGAGTGAACTACTGTGGTGTTATTAGATTTTTTTAAAGGCATGAAGAGAAGATTTAGGTGTTGTATTGCATGTTGTTCTAAGAGCTGAAAGAAACCTGCAAAAAGTCTATTTAATGCTATTAAAAATGACATTTGGGCGACAAGAGTCTGGAAAATCTTTTCTTTTACCTTTCCCTTTACTCAGTCCTATTTGCCTTCTCAAATACTCTTCCTTGTGTAGCTCTTGCCCTCTACTGGAATAAAGGAAATGCAAGTGTGTGTGTCACCACAGGAGGGTTTGAAAACGGTGCGCTAAGTTTTGCTCTTCCTTAATGGGTGAGATAAGTTGCAGTTAAAGTTTGTGTTTGTTTTGATGTAGAAAGCACAAAATATGCACGACTGCCATGTGCATGACGTCTCTCTGCTGGCTGGAGGTCAGTTGTTTGCTCCTTGGTTACAACCTTAACAGTGGTGCCCTGTGTTGGGAAACTTTAGATTGCTCTTGTGATTGGAGCTTGTGGAATACTTGGAACAAGAAGTCCTGTTATGAACACCCTTAGGTGTGGTGAGAGTCATCCCTGAGCTCTGTAGTTCATATTTGTAGGTCCTTTTGAAACTGTGTGCTGGCTCCCTAACTGGCAGCATCTCCTCTCTGTTTTGTTCGAACCAGAGGGAATCGCTGTTCTGTGTTTGCTGACAAGGTCTGCAAACCATGAAATGGGAGATGGGCACAGTGACTGCTCTGACCTTTAGAAAATATTGATCCTTGCTCTTAATGAATTGCAAATAACAAGGTATTGTCTAAAGAAATAATTGTGCTCCTGTCTGTTTTTGTTGTTATTACCTGTAACCCCCACCTCACCCCAAATCCTACAGTGATAGGGGGGCTTTTGCAGTTCAGTCTTGTTTTATCTGGAGGGAGAAGTCCAATAGAGAATCAAATGTATCATTCCTTGTTTTTTAACTTCTATGGGGTGCCCATCTAAGACAAAACTATGGGCATTTCTAATATAGCCCATTTCTGGCAATGATGATGGTGTTGGGGTGCCTCTGTAATGCTGCCTCTGAAGCAACAAAATGTCTTGACCTTGTTACTGCTGTGGTTGTCTTTGCTTCTGTCACAGTATTGCTGACAACTGGCTTCACTGTTTAACCCTCAGCCTGTTTTCAGCTCTAGCCAACTCTGCTAGGTAGCTAACTCCCTCACTGATGTCCTCCTGTCCCTACACGACTTGTCTCTCCTTGAACCCTCTCTCATTCTGCCTCTCTCTCCCCCTCCCCTGCCCCATTTTCACTCATCCCTTTTGCTTGCTGGGCTTTGTGAAGATTCTTCCGTAAATGAATGCAGAGTTAGATCTGTTCCTTATCACAAAAATCTGCAGTCCCAGCCCTTCCTTTTGGTGTGTCAGAGGTGTAAACACTGTTGTTTTCATTTGCATCTGGTTTCTGAGGCAAACATTTCATTTCTCGGTCTTAAATAAATCGTGTTCTCAAAAATGGAGAAGTTTAGCCTTAGCCCTTTCAGAAATTACTCTCTCAAATCCTTCTGTGGAGAAGGAGAGGGAGGAGAAATCAATAACTTTACTGGGAAGGAGGACAAGAAATCACTGTGTAAAATCTTGCAAAATCCTATAAACAACTGAGTATTGCCAAGACAATTCTCTGGGTATCATCTGTGCTCCTCTGTAAAGAACAGGCCACAGGAGAGGCCAGGTTACTCTTCAAGCAAATAATCCTGGAGGTGGGAAGCAGATGAATTTCTCTCTCTTCCATCAGAATTAGAAATTTTCCAGTCAGTCAGAGAAGGGCAGGAACAGAAAACGGGCTGCATAGTAACAGTAGCTAGCAATATGCAGCTAGTTAATTAATGTTAATAGCTCAAACATGCAGCCTAGATAATTAATATCATTAAGGTTGCATGGGCAAGCCTGTCTCAAGTATTTCCAGCACAAAGCATGGCTGTGCAGCCTTAATTCATCTGTGAGCATGTATCCTCCACAGTGTAATCCCTAATTGCTTTTCTCTTATATGGGTCCCCAGAATGGTATTGCATCAGCCTATGCACAGCAGCTTTCTAACAAAGGGATGAGGCAGGAGAACAGGAAAGGAGAGCTGCTACTGCAGGCAAACAAAGTGTACAGATAAAAGGGTATGTCTCAGGACCAGTACTGCTTAATATCTTCATCAGTGACACAGATAGTGGGATTGAGCGCACCCTCAACAGATTTGCAGATGACACCAAGCTGAGTGGTGGGGTTGGCACACCTCAGGGATAGGATGCCATCCAGACAAACTTGAGAAATCAAGAAATGGGACCATGGGAACCCCATGAGGTTCAACAAGGCCAAGCGCACAATGCTGAACCTGGGTCAGGGAAAGCCCTCGTGTCAGTACAGGCTGGGAGTGGAAGGGATTGAGAGCAGCCCTGCCAAGAAGGACTTTGGTGGTACTGGTGGGTGAAAAGCTGGGCATGAGCTAGCAGTGTGCGCTAACAGCCCAGATAGCCAATTGCATCCTTGGCTGTACCTAAAGAAGCCAGCTGGTGGTCAGCAGGTCAAGGCAGACAGTTCTCCCCCTCTCCTCTGCCCTTGAGACTCCACCTGGAGTGCTGCAACCAGCTGTGGACTCTCTTGTGTGATGGAGATGGATGAGGACCTGTTGGAGTGAATTTAGAGGAGGACCAGGAAGGTGATCTGAAGGCTGGAACATCTCTTCTGTGAAGACAGGCTGGGAGGTTTGGGGTTGTTCAGCCTGGAGCAGAGAAGGCTGCAGGGGGCCTTTCAGTACCTAAAGGGAGCCTACAAAAACAAGTAACAAAAGAAGTTTAGCAGGGCCTGTTGCAATAGAACAAGGGGCAAATGTTTTAAACTAAAAAAACCTAAGAGATAAAATACATCTAAGTGTCCCTTCCAACCCAAATAATTCTATGATGCCATGGTTTAAAAACTATCCTGGGCAATACAATTCAACTACTGATTCTATGTTATACAAAGCCTTTCAGTCATACTTCATCAGAGGTGATTAATATTTTTGTGTGTTTTTCACTTATAACTTGACTCACAGAAGCACTGACTATATAGAGATGTAGCTGCAACCTATAGACAGTTAAAGTGCAAGAAAATGAAAGAGTTGGCTTGCATCACATGGTAGACTTGACTATACATTTATGAGTCTTAGAGATGTTTGTCTAACTTTTTCTTAAAACCTGGGGTGACAAATCCTCCAAGCAAGGAGCTTCAGCATGCTATTGCAGTATTTATTGAAAAAAAAAAAATTCTAAGTGCTTTATCTTGAATATTCATTCTGCAATAGTGGACAGGAGAAGACAAACCAGTTTAAGAGGACATTGAGATCATACTGTTGTAGGGGTTTTGGTGGGGTTTGGTTTATCTTTAGTAGCAGCCTTTTACATATTTGATGACTTGGCTTCCCTCAGCCTTTTAAGGCTGTACAGTGTTTATCTCTCTAATCTGCTTCTTGTAGGTGATGAGTTTTAGTTTTCTATCATTTTCATTTCTCTCACCTACTTGTTCTTTGACTGAATTTTATTACTCTAGAAGTGT
Source organism: Illadopsis cleaveri (assembly GCA_013399915.1). NCBI lineage: Eukaryota > Metazoa > Chordata > Aves > Passeriformes > Timaliidae > Illadopsis > Illadopsis cleaveri. The sequence goes on from VXBB01024401.1 coordinate 275,003, forward strand.
CTTCCACCAAATGAAATATTCCTAATGAGGTCTTATCAATGCTCAGTGCAATATAAAGATAACTTAATGTGTCTTGCAGGTCTTTACAGCAATACAGGAAAGCAGCAATTTGCATTTGCATCTCGTCTTGGATTTTAATAGGAACCAAACAGCTGTTCCACTGGTGGTGTTTTCAGAAATGGATGGAGCAGTGTGACTGAAAACTTCCAAAATAATTCAGCTCAAGGGGAAAAAATGCTTCAAGCCAAGTAGTTGGATTCTGGTGATTAGAGGCAAAAGGAAGGCTCAGGTAATCTCGAGATAAGTTGGCCTCAACTTTACCTGTAATAAAGCTGTAAGTAACCTAAGTGTCTGTGCAGACCTTCAGGCAGACTTTCCTTGCCATTCCAGGGATCTTTATTGAATAAGTGGTCAGAAAGTAGGTACAATGGCATGAACTTCATCAGCCAGTGACTTTAATAGGAACAGATTTAGCATTCAAAGAAAAATTGTTTGCCTAGGGAATTGTCATCCTCATGTCTTACACTAAAGGGTGTGCATGTGTTTTGGTTTTATTCTTTTGAGATTTCCAGTGTAAGCTGACTAAATCAAAATTCTCCTCACATTGGATTGAATGCTGATGAAGATATAGTTTAACATGTTACTGCTACTTTCAACATAGTGAAGTCATGATGTGTGCCTCTTTCACATATAAGTAGTATTCTTTTCTAGAAAAATCTTCAGTATTGGTTGGTTGGTATAAACACATCAAGTGTTATATCCATTATCTGCTTCCCATATTCTGAAAAGTATTTGACTCCTAGTCAACCCCTGGCTCAGAGGCTCAGTAATTCTAATGAATATTTGAAATAAAAAGCAATTACTACTGTCAGCTCTTTCCAACAGGTTTTTTGGGTTTGTGTTGACAGGCTGTGTAGGGGGTGCACTGTGGTTCTTAGGGCCTCATCAGGAATTTGCAAGAATCCTTGTAATACTTTATTCTGTGGTTAAAACCTTTTGCTGTTTAATTCTTGGTGTCTGCTTCCAAGTGATTATTTACTCAAAGCTGGCATAAGAAATGGAGACTTATGTAAAATGTTATCCACAAACTCCGGTGTCCAATTTGTATTAAACCCCATCAAGTAAAAAGTGCATTAGTTCAGGGTTCTGGATACTTTGTTGCGGTCAGGCACTGTCAAGCCTTGGCACTGTCAGACTCATTAACAAGGTTGCTCTAAGCTGCTAGAGAAACTGTTGCATTAATTGTCATCATCAATGTCAAGAGGAATAAGGTCTGAGCTTTGAAAACGATGGCAAGGGAAGATGAAGGACATAGTCTTAAAGAGGTCTTATTGCCTCATTCAGTGCAGCAATTGCCTTCCTCAGACACAGATGTCAAAACAGACTAGATACAAATAATATAAATATTAACATTTTACCTGATAAATATGTTAGACTTTGCTTCTGACTTCTAGAAACATAGAACCAGATGCTTCCTTCAAGTGGAAGGCTGAGTTGATCCCTACATATGCAAACACTCCCAAATGTTTCTTTGGGAGATCAGATCTGTGTCCACTTCTAGGGAATTTTGCAAATCTTGGGTAAAACCCTTCTTACAGAATGTAGCCTGAATCCTGCTAGGTAAATGGAACATTTCCCTTCATTTAGTTATCTCTTATCCGTGTTTAGTTGCTGTCACTGATGTGATTGAGCTGAAGGTATTTATCATGGTTCTAAGTAATCCTTTATTAACTAATTAAGACAGTGAAATTCTAAAATAGCTTCAGTATAATCCCAACAGAGAGGGAAGCCATGCTAAAACTCTTACTTTTGTAAGTGAATTGCTGTCACCTATTATTCTTTTGTATCCTCTCCCATCCTTGGAGCAATGTGAGTCCCTCATGTTTTGAGGGAACTGCAAGCATCCACTTTGTTGACAAAGGTGGATTTTATTTTGTGACAGACATTGACATTTTTCTCTGACAAAACCATATAATGCTTTCACTTCATCTGCTTTCTGAGAGTTGGTGTGAACTAGGTTGTTCTGGTATTCTTTTAGCCCATTCTATTAATGATGGGAGAGATCCTGTGCAATAGAAAACTTTTCTTCAGTGGAGTTTAATCTTTCTTCTGTGGAACTTCTTATGAAAGATGGAGTTGAGCCGGGTTGTAGATCCATATCTACTCAACTTCTCATTTCAGTACTGTGGATCTTGACTTTAGCATGGGATATAATGAGGGTAGTTCTTCAGCCGAAACAAATTTATTCAAAATTTATATTAATTAATTTATATTAAAATCTGAGTTTTGTGAAACCAGTCAGCAGCAGATCTGTAGAATTTCACTGCTTCATAAGATCATCTAAACACTTCAACTTGCAAGGAGGATCTAAAGACAAGGCCATATTTTGCCTTTCCAAAGCTATCTCTGAAGCCCTCTCTTTGCTGCAGTTACAGACTCAAAAGTACACTATTCTTGATATTTTTCACTCTCTTAATTGATGATTAAATGCCTTGGTATTCCTGGAAAACAAGTGTTTCTTGAAAAACACTTGAAAAATTTCTTTTGCATGAAGGGGGAATACAATGCTCTGTACAAATCACCGATTTAAACCTTTAACTGTTCACTTTGCACAGGCTAGGCACAGCATGGACATGCAAATTCCAGAACGCTCAGGTATTGGAAGACCTCTTCTAATTTAGCGTGCTTGGGTGACAAACCACCTGAGTGACATGCAAGGACATCCCAAAGACATCCCTAACAGCATGGCAGATCAATGATTGTGAGAAATAAGCTTTGAGACATCTGGAGACACATCTTTCCTTGTACTAGCACAGCTCTTGATGTGAAACATGCAGCTAACTTGGAGGTCAAGCAAGAAAAGATGTTCATAGGGATTCTGTTACCACTTCTACTCATCTAAAAATCACATATTCAGCTTCTAACCATGCCTGTTATGTGCATAAGACCTTTTAGCACTTAAGAAATAGAAATTAATTAATTTCATCAATAAAATGAAAGAGAGAACTAGAGGGAATTAACCAGGTTTTAGAAGGGGGTGGGAAATTTTCTTTGAGATTTCAATATGACCAATGATGTGCTGTAGTCAGTGCCCTTCTGCCTGAACAGAAATGAGCTGTTCCTGGCAACATTTTAAATCAATGAATGTGCAATATTAGCATGATGCATACCTGTACTCTTAAGCATAATCTATATTGCCTTGTGGTGGCAGCTCTGTGGTGTCTGTGAATTGATTGGATAACTTGAGCCCAACTAGGGCTACATTACAAAAATGTCCTTAAAACCCAGACATCTCAAATCCAACACCTTGTGCTAAAGAACTGAACTGCCTGTAGAAACAACTTCTCTTCTCCTTTTGCCCTCTCTGACAGGAGCACCAATGCGCATGTGAGAAACCCTGTGTGGGTGTTATGTAGTTGTGTAGCTCAGACTCTAAACAGAGGAGATGAGTCTCTGAAGCCATTAATCTTTCCCTAGAGCTAAATTCATGATATATTTTATGTTTTGGAAATCGTAGTGTAAACTAACGGGCTCGAGCAAGGCTGAAGAGAAAAATAGAAAAATAGAGGAGGCATTTGCAGGGCAAAGACTGAAACACAGTCTAATCAGATTGAAGGAGACTTTGTATCCAGTGCTGCAGACAGTTAATAAGATATAGTTGTATGCTTTGCTGTACTGGGACTTCATTGCACTGTGTGTGGGTTGCTATTGTATTTTAAAAATAGGGGAGGTGTGGGGAAAGGCAACAAGGATCTAATCTTTGAGAATGTGCCATAGAGGACACCAGACCTACTTGTCTCTTTCTCAACTTTGTAGATCAAAGCAGCTCTGTTAATGTGGTAAAGAAAACCCTACAGACCCTATACCATAATGCTCTCTGGTGCTGTAACAGCACCTGCCTCTGTGCTGACACTGGCCATGAGGACCTTTATTCAGATTAAGAGATTATTGACTGGTGTGCAGTTCAGCTCAGGTTCTTGCAAATGCAACAAATCTTGAAGCTTCTTAGCTCTGGACAAACGAACATCTTATTATTATTGGTGGTGCTGTCTGAATTCAATTTCAAAGCTTAATGGATTTTAGATGTATGTACCAACTGGATTTCAGACAAAAAGGCAGACATCAGAAGTTGAGAGGCTGTAACGTATTAATGGTATACAGGGCAGTAATGTGTTCTGCCAAGTGAGATACTTTAGCTTCATCATTACTATAACAGGACTATTTGTAAATTAAGTTGCAGTCTTGATGAGGGACTAGTTTTAGGGGTTTGTTTTTACTTTTTAACTCTTGGACCAACTTGAAACCTAAATGTAAAATACTAGGAGTTTAGTATTCAGCCGACTGAACTCTCTCAGCTCTAAACTTTGGTCTCAGTAGTTAGACAGCACCTCCAAAGGAGTGCCCTGTAACTGTGGCATCTTCTTTTTATCTTGTACTTGCTTGGGAGTGAAGTGGAACAGGAGATGTCGTGCAAGATTTCTGGGCAAAGAAGAAACAGGACCCTAAGATGGCCAAGGTCATCTGTCACTGAGGCAGTGTGTTCAAACAAATGTAAATTAATGTTGAAGTCATCCAAAATGGAATAGCTGATCTTATTTGAAAAAAATCAAAGTCTTTATGCTTTGTATCAGGTTGGCTCAATTTTTTTTGTTTAGGCTTTACTGAAGGAGGGTTGTAGATCTGTGTACATTTCAAAATGTTCCTGCAGAAAATTTCCCTGAAGAAATAATTTTTTTACTGAAAAGTTCTTCAGCCTGCTCTGTCACTCAAACCTAGCAACTTCAGGGGCCTGTAAAAGTGGTCAATTTCTAAGATCTACAAGGTCTAAATATATAATTAGATAAGTGGTAGGAGCTAAAAGAAACCACAAAGCAAAGAAATTAATCTGGTAGCTATCTGTCAGATAAATAAAACGCTTCTATTGGAACTTTCATGTTGTTTTTACAAATTTCTACATTTGATGTCTGTGGTGGGTTGACCCTGGCTGGATGCCAGGTGCCTACCAAAGCCACTCTGTCACACCCATGCCAAGCTGGGCAGGGGAGAGAAAATATAACAAAAGACTTGTGGGTCGAGGCACAGGCAGGGAGAGATCACTCAGCAGTTACTGTCACAGGCAAAACTAACTCAGCTTCGGGAATTTAAGCAAATTTATTACCAGTCAAATCAGAATAGGATAATGAGAAGCAAACCCAAATCTTAAACATGCCTTTCCCCCACCTTTCCCTTCTTCCCATTTTTAATCTTATTTTTGATATGTTACCTTTGCCCCACCAGCAGCACAGGAGAATGGAAAACAGGGATTATGGTCGGTTCATCACATGTTGTCTCTGCCACTCCTGCCTCCTCAAGGGTCCCTCCCAAGGGATGCAGTTCTTCATTACCTGCTCCAGTGTGAGTCCTCCATGGCATCACCAGCCCTGCCAGCAAACCTGCCCCATCATGGGCTCCTTTCCCCAGGGGTTCAGAGGTCCTGCCCAGAAGCCTGCTCCAGCTCAAGCTTCTTGTAGTCTCCTTTGGGCATCCACCAGCTTTAGTGTGGGGCTCCTCCATGGGCTGCAGGTGGCTCTCTGCTCCACTGTGGACCTCCATGGGCTGCAGGGGCACAGCTGCTTCTCCATGGTCTGCACCTTGGGCTTCAGGGAAATCTCTGCTCCTTCCACCTTTTTCATGAACCTTGGTGTCTACAGGACTGTTAATCTCTCACATTCTCACTTCTTTCCTCTCTGACTGCAATTTGGTTCTGCAAAATAATGGGGTTTTTTTCCTTAAATATTTTATCCCAGAGGTGCTGCTTCTGTCACTGGTGGGTTTGGTCCTGGACAGAAGCAGGTCCCCCTTGGAGCTGGATGGTGTTAGCTCTGTTTGGCAGAGGAAGTTTCTGGCAGCTTCTCACAGAAGCCACCCCTGTAGCCACCCATTTCCAAAACCTTGGCATGTAAACCCAAATACAATGCCAAAGCTTTTTGGCCTGAACCAAACCCCAAACTCTCCAAAGCTTTCCTACGAGCAAAGCAGAGATGGGAATACTGAAGGAAAAAGCAGAGCAAGCCTGAGTACCTCTGATTGAAGAGTCTAGGGTGACAAACGTTTTAGAGAAGTCTGTGCGTAGGTCAGGTTAGGTCAGGATGCCCCATACAAGCGTCCCAAACAGCCACACTCTGCAATAGTCTAGGTAGCATAGCCCAGTGAAGGCTGAAGGGCAGCACAGAGGAACAAGCTGAATTGCCCTTCTTGTGCTAGGATGAACTGGCCTTACAGAGATCTGTGAATGGTAAATACTGCCTCAAAGGCTGAAAACTGCAACTTGATTTGATGTAGCTGAGTGAAATAGTTCATGGAAGACATCTGCTTTGGAAATGTATCTGGCACAATAAATAACATTTACATGACTCTTCCAGGAAATACTGCTGTGACATTTACTGTTGTTAGTTGCTTTTTTTAAAACCTGTATCCTTACTTAACCTTTTTTGAGACTGAGATATCAGCTGCTTCAGAGAGATAGCTGATACTTGCCTTTCCTCCTCTGAGCAGTGGTTTTATTTTTATCATGAGTGCTACAGAAGACATATGGCATTTCACAGACACTTCCAGATAGTTACCCAAAGGGATTTATAATTTGATCCCTGATCCTACACCGAGTTTTTCAAGAACCATCCATTGAATCTTGCAGAGCCATGGCAAAGAGAGTAAAGCGCCCTGAGGTTTTAGGGTTTAAGTCTATGTCATACAACAAGGGAAAACAAGAATAGAAAACACATCCCACACTTTAGCCCCCACCAAAGGACCTGAGCAGATAAGAAAAACAGCAGTAAGTGTGTATGAAATGCTTATTGTTACCTTGGCATCTTTTTACTCCTTTGTTTAAACAGAACATATATGTCACACAAATTAATTCATTTGTAGGCTAAAATCTAGAAAGAGTAGGATAAAGAGACTTGTAAAGATGAATAATAGGAAGCAGATTTCCAAGAATAAAATAGAGGAATGAGAATCCGAAGTTTTGGATTTGGGATTTTATCTATATATCATGAAAAATAGAAGTTCACATAAAGTTTAGTGTTGCTTTCTCACACTATTTTAGCAGCAATCTTTACATTTTTGAGTCATGGAAGTGTTTAATAATCTTGTATGTTTTTGTTTGTTTGTTTGTTTGTTTGTTTGTTTTCTAATGTAAACTATTTGACATAACAGTTGACAATATGGCATCCTAAAGAAGAGAAAGGCGGGCTACAAATAAGAACCCTAAATTAAATGTAGTGATCATTTAAGGAAGTCTTGCGCATGATTTTTTGCTATGTGACTAGCAACATTGGGAAGTTGTTTAAGAAAGTAACTACTTCATGTTCTGGTTGCAATGTCCTCCTCCACTAAAGGATCTTGAGATAAAATTAACCAAACATTAATAAATATGCACAAGGAAAAATCATTGCAATGGAAGAAACCAGTTGAAAAAAAATATTAGCGGATGCAGATATGTTTCCTGCTAAGTGTGCATACAGAAAAAACAGTTACCTGCAGAATTCTCAGTAGTCCCTGCTTTCTTCTCATCTTTGGAACTATTGCTTTATTCCTCCCTTCACAACTTCTGGTTGGCTCTTTTCCTAGCTCTTCCATTCTGTGTTGGCTAGAGTTCATGCCCTTACCTGTCAGTGACTTGCTAAAACAAAACTATCCTCCATGAGGTTTTGGTGTCATTGCCATTGAGAAAAACTTCCAGCACAAGAGAAGAGTCCATCAACCTCAATGCACATTTCCAGGACTTATTGGTATAAACAGCCATCTGACATCCTTAAGATTTCTTAGACCTTTATAGCCTTTCCATCGTCTTTGGTATCATGCTTTCCATTAGTATCAGCTACTTTGTGCTGCTGCTAGACTATGTATGATCTTCCTAGGTTACCTCAATCTCCTCTGAGCAGAAATTCTCCTTTTGCAAACGGCTGATATTCAAATCACCACTAATGATGACAACTTGATGTCATCATAACAACAAAGTGAACCCTTCCATACATCTTTGTATGCTTGATATGGGCATGAGCAGGATACACACTTAGCTATTGCTGTTAATGTGGTAAAGGCATATTAAAATGGAAAATAGGAATCCTTTTTGCAATAGTGATTTTTGTTTTCATGCATGGAATTGCACAACATGTTGGTTTAACTCTCACCAATCTTCTTTCTTCCCTTCTGTCCATTTACACAAACCTAGCAAATAATTTTGTGGGGATTTTAACCACTTTAGGATTTTCTCCCCTTTCTCCCATTACCTTTTCCTCTTCCTTCCCACATCTTTCCTTTCATTAGTTCAGTAAATGAAAATATCATGTGGAGATACATTATGTTGTCAGATAACATTTAGTTATCCTCCTTTGTCAGTGAAGAACCAAAGGTGGTCGACGAGTATAGACTGTGTTAGGATGGAATCATACCAAGAGAACATGTGCTTATATTTCTAAAACTTGTATTTAGAGATCTGAGGTTTAGTGGCCCTTCTATCATATGGTGCATCTGAATCTTTGAGGGAATTAGGAAAAATATATATAGGAAAAATGCTTTATTTGTAAGCTTCAAACTTACTCCAGGTCAGCAACGCAGAAAACCTGCTGGTTTTAGGGCTTGTACAGGAAAAAGATCACACCCTGTCTTGCTCTTTCTGGCCAGAAATGACTGGAATTAAATTTGTCATGAGTGACATCCCCAGCCACTTTTAAACTCGGGCTAAATGTCAATGGACATATGAAATGAATGGTATCCTTTTTATCTTTGTTTCTGTTTCTCTGTCTACAAGTTGCCTGTATATTTTGCAAGTGTACCACACATTACTGTTGTATTTATTGCCATGGATGAATAAAAGAAGGCAGATCCTAGAATTGCCTAACCAGATCTTTGGGCAGTATTAATTTGGGAGGAATGGTCAGAGAGAAGGTGTTTTGTAAACTGTTTAGTCTGTAATCTGGTCCTTACTTATTCCAAGGTGCATCAGTCACACCTGAGCAAATGCAGAGAAAATCTTTTCAGTTTTCCAGAGTGTTAGATTGATTATCTCTCAACAGCTCCTGAGTCATGAGGACAGTCGTTGCTGTGTTTGGAAAAAGCAGTGAGGGAAGGCTGATGACACGTAAGCAGTGAAGCAGTATTTGCAGAAAAAGCAGTGACAAGTGATCTCATGAGTATCTTCCCGAAACATAAACAGACAGATCGTTTTTGTTGTGATTAAAACTGGCTATTTCCCCTGTATCCTTTCCCTTCTCCTGCTTCTCCCTGCAGTTTCCTTGAAAAAATATTGCATTCATCACAAATAGAAATTTCTGGAAATGTATCAGTTCTGATCAAACTTACTAAGAATGTTTTCAAAACCAAGATGAATTGTAAAGGAGGGCTTCAGAGAATTGATTACAATAATTGCTTGAGTTTTGCATGCTCAATGCATATGATAATAAGTGTTGACTAATTTAGAGAAGTTTCCCCCACCACCCACCACTTTTCCTTTCCTTTTTAAAGGTCTAGTATCATCCACTTTAAAAATCTCAACAAATGGCCTTGCAATGCCAAAAAAAAATTTTCCTCTCTGATCTGATTGAAACTGGAAATCCTGCAAGAATGTGATATGTGACGTGGACTACATAATGCTCTCATGGGATGTGATGTTTTCAAGCTGCTTGTTCTGTGTGCAGCTAATCCATTTCCATTGGCATCATGGCTGCAGATTAAGCAGGGTCCATCTGCACACACATGTTACTTTTTATAGGGCAGAAATAGTCCTGTGGGACTGACAACCTTCTCATTTGCTGCTCTGGCCTTTCTAACTCTGAGTCACAAACCCATGTGAATGGATGTTGCTCATTTGGAAGACTCAGTTTTTATGGAAGTTAATAGAAACTATATTTAAAAAAAACCATGCTTTTATTTCTTTTGTGGTGAAGCATCCTATATCATTAGCTTTCAACCTGTATTAGTCCAATAAAGGCAATTAGTTTTCCCCATGGCAGAAAGCCTGTTCTGTATTTGGCAACTGCCCTTGGAGCATATCCTTGGAGCAGATGGCTGCTTGCCTGCCAAATAAGATACAAATTAGATTTCCAGATGATTGAGTGACGGTGGCAGGAAAGCAGCCATCCATCTTAACTCCTCCTCCATTGCAAATCCAGTTAATCAGTGAGAACATAACCACTCACTGCTGGAGCGTGAGTTCTGCAGGGAAAACCTCTCTGTGCATGGGCCCCACAGGGAGGATAAGGGAGAAGTTAAAAGGAAAGGTTTTCTCCCTTAAATATTTATTTGTAATGAGTAGCAAATCTACCTTCTACACAAGTGAATTTCCAAGCCTTGTTTGGTCCATAAGGAAGGCAATAAATTATTATCAATGGTCCCCATATGTGTCCCCATCAAAGTTCTGCACTGTCTTGTAAATAGGCTGAGCTTCCATGTAGCAGGATAACTGTGGAGCTGTACTGTGTGGCAGATCTAATTGTGATCAGCTTTTAGATTCAAAGACCAACTCCCCATTAGCTGCATTTGTGTATCTATCAAATGGGAGTGCACTCTGCTTGGCTCAGGAGGACAGGCAGCAGCCTAGCAACTTGTGTTTCTCTCATGTATTGTTTCTTTCTGTGTTTAAAATAAGACACAACTGTATATTTGAACATGGTTGTTTCAATATAGTCAAAGGCAGAGCAGGTGATTGCTGACAGGTAAAGGTGACAGCTGGGGAAAGCACTTTAGTTCCGTTCCAAAACCCTTGGAAACAACCACAGACTCACCATGCACCTATGAAGTGGAGCCAAGTTGCATTTGGAACCTCATGTTCTAGCTAGATAACTGGGAAAAAAAGAACAGTGAAAACAAAATAGCTTTGGAAAAAGACTCGAGGGAATAAATAAAAATATTTTTCTCACAGTGGAAAAATAAATTCAGTAGGACCACAAGTATGCTCGGCTACAAAAATGCTTTTCCAATAAAGTTAACAGTTCTGCTGGTGCAACTGTGAAGGGAATCTGGCTTAGCACAGAAGTCAGGGGCCAGACCTGCAGCTGATGCAAGTATATGTGGTCTCTACTGAAGTCCACGAGGCTATACTTATCTGCAAAAATGTTAAGAACTGGCTTCAGGACAACTACAGTCTAGGGACTTCTGCTCTTCCATATTCCATTTGCTCTTCCATAAAATGCAAGTTTCTCCATGTCTTTGCCTTCTCTTCCTTTCATACAAATACTGTGGAAAGAAAGATTTGTAGACCTACACTAATTTAATTAGTCAAATTTTCAATATTGTTTTCTCTGAGGCATAATTCTTTCTACCTGGTGCATCAAGGATTACATAGATGTTAAACCAACTCTATTAGTGTTTCTGTGAGGCAAAAAAAGTAAGATATTTATTGTAGCTGTATTTTCAGATTGTTTGTCAATTTTCTACCCTTTATTAAAAATACATTGCCTTCTGCAGCTGTCCTTCAACCTAAAGAGACTTAGTTAAAGAAATACCTATAATTATTTAATTTTTCAAGAAGAAATATAGAGAGGATGAAGCCAGAGTTGGCACAAAATTTCCAGTAGGGTCAGCAACACAGGTTTGCCAAGGGCAGGTAGAGAGTAGGGTGCTGAGGCTGGCTGGAGGAGAGGCAGGGAGGACTCAGCAGTGCTCAAGGTGGATACAGGATCTGGGCACAGAGAAGGACAGCTGGAAGACCACAGGAGTTTTTATCAGGAGACAGAGTTATGAGATTACAGTATCTAGGAATTAGCAAAGCCCATGGCAAAGGGGTTGGAATGAGATGATCTTTAAGGTTCCTTCCAACCCAAACTGTTCAGTGATTTTATTGATAAGTCAAAATTTTAATAGTAGCTGGTATGGAATTGGACGAGGAGGCGCGAGCAGGAAGGTCTGTGAGGTCTGCGGTGTGGGAGTTCTCCATTTCTCCACACTTTTTGCTTCCCTGCAAAGAAGGATTGTATGATGAAGTTCCAAAGAGGGTCTTGGAGAATCAATCAGGTTTTCTTCTCCTGCTGGTTGTCAGGATGGGGCTACAAATGGGGCAGCAACAGTCCCTACCACTGTTGTGGGGCTGCCTTAAATATCCCTCAGAAAAGCAGAGCTGTGTCAGCAAGAGAGCTGTTGCGACAGACACAGAATAATCCCACAGTGTCAAGGCAGGGTGACTTGCCACACCAGGGCCCATCATATTTTCTGAGTTTAGGTTTTCTGGAGGAAACTTCAAAGTTTGGCTGTGTTCTGAAAAGAAGCTAGAAGGGCTTTGAAGTTTCCATATCTCTTATTCCTTAAAAAAAGTGCTCAGTTTAGAAGTAGAAGAAGGTTCATTGTCCTGCTGTTTCTTTGAATGTTCAAGCTGAAGCTTTTCTCTGGCTTCCACCTGTTACAAAGGCATACTGCCCTAGATTTAGACCCTCTAAAGATATGTGTACACTGGTTGAACAGCTATGAGGTTTTCTCCTAGTTTAATCTAATTTTTGTTTATGTTAAAAGCTCAAAGTAGATGAAGTTGTTACCAGTGCATTTAACAAGCTGAGTGAAATCCACAGGTTTTGCAGTGTTAATTTTCAGTAGTTCTTCTGTGGAAAAATATGTATTGCCATCAATGCACTAGAGATTTAGAAGAAACTTAAAAACTCTGATACTCTAAAAAGACACTTTTTTTGGCTAGTAAAAGCAACAGCAGTGGTACACCAGTGTCACTCCATTGCCTGAAAGCAAACAGCCATATTGATTTAGGGTGAAAAAGAACTCACTTTAATTTACCTCCTTTAGCTGTATTGGCTTTGAATTGGTATCACAATAGAAGCCAGTGGTAGCCTAAAATGAATAAGCCTAAAAATCACTAAAATCAGTGCACTAAAATCAATAAGCCTAATAGTCACTACACAAAGAAAATACATCTAAAAGCCAAACCTGTGTCCCCAGAGAATCATGTTCAGCTTGGAAACATTAGTGGATATTTTTCCTGTTTTGCAAGGTTGGTAAGAGGTTATTTGATTTTGGTTTTAATTAGTTGATGGGCAAACGGAGACATAAACAGTAGAAGACACATCTATTGTAGTGCATTGACTGTGGCACAGGTAGTACTTGAATTAAATATTCTGGAATTTTTTATTTTTACCTTGCGATAACATCTCTAGCATCTAAGGCCTGAAATAGGAAATGCCTTGGCATATGCATCAGTATGCATTTCTATACACTGCCAATAAAATCTGTCTTGAGAGTAGCATACAGGCAATATGTAGACAAGAAAGGGAAATTTTTCAGCAGAGCTACTTTTCAGAAATCCTGTGGAAACTTTAATCTGCCATGAACTTTATTTATTTATTCATTCGTTCACTATTTCATTTTAACTCTCCCTCCCTTTTGAGGCAAGAATCTTATACATCCAAATGAGACACTTGGAAAGCCTGACATGGACCACCAGGGTGAATTGGTGCTATGTACAATACTATATGAATATTCAGAGATGGTGGATGCTCTGTAGTAGGACAGACCCTGGCTGCCCCCTCTGTAGAGGAGTTTATCACATAAAGCAACTGGGAGGTGGATGGCAAATGTCTTTTTAAAAATATTTTTTTCTTTCTCTCCTTTATTATGAGTCAAGTGAGTATGATTTACTAAAGGGTTCTAGGACATACTGTGTGTCCTTGGGCTAAGGACCTGATTGCAGTTAGGCTAGATGCTGGAGTTTATCCACAACTGTTTGTGTTCGTAAATCAGAGCTTCACTAACCCCTAACCCTTCAATTACCTTCTCTCCAACAGCAGATTTTTCATGTCAGTGCTGAGCTTTCCTTCCAGGCTCCCTCACTCCCTCCTCTCTGTCCCATTCGTTAACCCTTATTAGAATGAATCTGCTCTAGCGGACCTGTTCTGGCCAATGTATTTGTACTTCAAACAGTCTCAGATCTATTTTAATTACACTCTTTTTGGTTATTATTGCCTCTGTCTTCAGACTATTTATCTTCTTTCCCCACTTCAAAAGCATTTGAAAGGGGTTTTGCAATTTTGCAACATCAGATAGATTTCTGCTGATCAACTAATATATTTCTAATATAATTTCAACTCCTCAGTAAATTGCAGTATCTCCCTTTGGTTATCGAGGAAAGCAAGAAAATTCTTGCTTCAAATTTTGTGCTACAGCAAAATTGCCCAACAGTTCACAGTATCCTTCACTTCCACCTATTTACAAAAGTCAGGCCTCTGTCATTTTGACAGGGAACAATAGGAAAGGACAGATAGTAAACATCTCAGTAGAAGTTTATAATCAAAATTAAAGTCTAAATGATATAGAAGTGTTTTACTTAGTATTTTACTTATTTACTTTTCACAGCCACTGTATTTCTAAAAAGCCCCTAAACTTACAAATAAGCAAAAAACCAGCACACACACCCTTTCCCCCCCACCTTGTCCCCCTCCACTTAATGAGAAAATTTGAAAATTTTCGCTCTTCAATCAAAATCTAAAAACAGTTTTAGAAAAGGTGTATGTTTGGCGTTTTGGTCTAATTTCAGTTAACATTGAATCAAATGAGACTGGATAGATAATTGGAGAGAATGTCAGACTGACAAAATATGGAGTAGATGTCATAAATAATCTTAATTGTTCTGCTGCCTGTCTTCGTGTGGTGTGACTTGTATATAAGTATTCCGCTATAAACAGCTTGGCAGAATTAATCATGTAATCAGAGTGATGTCTAAGCTATGATGCTACTTGTTGCATTTTTATGGTTAAGGAGAGAGAAACTATGATTTGTTTTAAGTAGATTGTGATTAAAATGGGTAAATGTTTGCAGGGATGGCCCTTACATGATTCATGTGGAAAACGCTGATGACATTTTCAGTTTCTTGTAGAACTGGAACTTACACAACTGTAATAATAGCTGTGCTATAAATTATTTTCTTCAGAACTTTGTGCTTGCTTGATGACTCTCTGATCTGTGACCTACTATTAGGATTTCTTACAGGAGCCTAATTTAAAAAATACCCATTCAAGGAAAGAAAGAAACCTGTGTAGCCTATTGAGCAGGGCATTTTATTGCTGTATCCATAATGTGCTGTAATTGAAAAGAAAACAGAGGATTTGGGGAAAGTAGAGCAAAAGAAGCAGAAGGCTTTGATTCATGCTTATGTTTCTGCTGCTTTCATTGCTAATTGTCAGCCAGTGAGACACTGTACCTGTAGCAGTCTAAACCTGTTGTTAATTATGATGGAGTAGGCTGAGACATGCATAAGGGATGGACAATTTTACATCTGGTTACTATTTTATAGTAACTATTTTTTTATCTCCTTTCTTCAGTGTTTGATGTTGCTGTTTCTCAGCTATAGGAAACTGAGCTAGGAAAATCAAAAGCTTGAATCATGTACAAAATATAGCAGCCAATCAAAAAATGTTTTTCCTTGAACAGTACTGGTCGCTGCTCCCTATTCCTCTATGAGAGCATCCCTTTCATGCTCTTTGAAGCCTCTAAACAGAGAAGGGAGTTCATCTTATTCTCAATAGTTTGCTTTTATAAAAAGTATTTTTCTTTAATTCAGCCATAAGTTTCTGGTTAAATGCTTCTCCTAAAATGCAACTGATACAAGGTCTATTTCCAGTTCACACAGATTTTTACTCTGATTAATAATTTTAATTCTGTTTCTAGCAAGATATAGATAGTAGATGCTAGCAGCTACTCCAGTGGCCCTGTTCCTCCCCAGTTTGAATACCAGCCTTTTTACTGGGTTATACTGTTTCAGATTTTAGTACAGAAGTATTTGTGCTGTTCCTTTATTTCTTGAAAAGACTTTTTGTTGTCTTGGTCACTCCTGTTCTAATGAAGTTGTCTGTAGCTGATTTTCTTAAAGAAGAATTTTGTTCACCAAGAAATGCAAAGTCTGCACAGATTTGTTGCTTTTTCTTTGAATACTTCATTTGTTTACAGATGAAGTATCTCCAGAGGGCTAACAGCTGATCACAATTTGCAAATGGAAGAGGAATGACTTTGGGTTTTGCCCACATAAATTGCAAGATTTAGATGTCAGCAAACTTTTTCTATTTATATTTCTTTGCTTCTTTGCTCGCTCTCTCTCTTTTTTTTTTCTTTTTTT